>JABSTR010000599.1:0-51575 GCA_013339765.2 Haemaphysalis longicornis | reverse complement strand
GGACGGCTGTTCGTGCTGTGGAGTTCGTGGTGTATGTTGCAGTATTCGGAGAGAGAGTTACTTTGTGTCGGTTACTTGTAAGGCGATGACACCAGGAAAACGTTGCTGGGTGAATGGAACAAGTGATGACTTTTTGGTATAGAAAGATCGACAATTCCATTGGCAAAGTATTATGGAGGGTGAGGATGTTTTAGGTGCATTCGGTGGAGGGGAAGGGGGAGCCACCATCATTTAGAAGGGGGCGAGCTTTACCGCCGTGCTGGTAAGTAATGAGCGGTGTTTGGGTTTCTTGTGTTTCTTATTTTTGGCTGCTTCAATTGCACAGAGGCGTTTGTCGAAACTTGGATTCGGATCGGAGTTGCGAGACCATATCAAATATGAACCACTTGAGGTCGTCTATAGTTGAAGTGGTTGTGTCTATATTTGAACGGGAATGTTGTTGCATTTCAGCTGAAGGGGCGGAGTTGTTAGCAGTGGGTGTGGTGTACGACGTAGATGAGGCTGTGGTTTCTGAGAAGGAAGGTTGATTGTGATTGATTGTAGGGTTTTAACGGCCGACGCAACGCAGGCGATTGAGGCGCGCCGTAGTGGAGGGCTCGGATAATTTTGACCACCTGCGGGATCTTTAACGTGCGCGAATCTCGTACACACGGGCGTTTTTCTTTTCGTCTCCACCAGAAACGCGGCCGTCGCGGCGGGTGAATCGAACCGCGACCTTGCTCAGCAGCGTAACGCCTTAGCCACCGCGGCGGGTTTCTGAGAAGGAGGGGGTTGCCGTTGTGTTTGGGTGCGAAGTTGTTCCAGCTGTTGTTCGAGGGTGGCTTTGTATTGTCAGCGAGTTGAGCGCGCAATTGCGCGTTTTCTTGTTCAAGCGTGGTGTATCGGGGATCATTTATGGGTGTGGGGGCATTTTAGCGTGAGTGGGTAGAGGTGGGAACTGTTCTAGAGCAGTGGTGGGTAGCGGCCACAGCTGACCAGCTCACCTGGGCTTGGGCAGGGCGCTGTCGTAATGCTTGCGGAGGCGGTGACCGTTGCTGTTGGCACCGATGCGCTTGCTCGGTGAGGGCCCGCTCCCGCACTCGAAGAGGTGGAGGGGGGGGCGCAATTTATTTCGGCACTCCCTGCTAGCTGTAAGATGATGAAGTCCGCAAAGTTGGCACACTGGTGTGCAGTCGTGATCCGGTGCGGGGTCTTTCGCGTGGCACTTAGCACAGGTAGATGTGTCCGGGTTTGGACACACGTCTCACCCGTGGCCCAGTTCACCACACAGGAGCAACACTGGACTGTCGTCGGTATTGTCTGCAGCGCGGAAGGAGGCCATAAGCTTTGATGTAAAACGGCACGTGCGGGCCTTCAAAGGTGATCACTGCAGAAGTAGAATCTCCCAGCATGCGAGCGTCGATGATTCTCAGTCCTGAGTGGTGGCTATTATGTTGTTCAGCTGTTGTTGCGTGGTGCCTTGGCCTTTGCTATGGATAACTCCCCGAACAGTGTCCGGTGTGGGTTTTAGGTATGTCATTACTTCCTAGGTTGCAGTGCCAAGCTGTAGAGTGTTGATTTGTCGCAGTGCTTCAACGCAAGCTTCGTCAGGCGGGCTGAATACGATGAGGTTCTGCTGCGCTTGCGGTTGCGTTGTAACTCGGGCGTGAAAAATGCGTTCGGGGATTCGGCTAGCTTGCAGTATGCTTCGCATAATCTGGCGACCCTGCCGGGTTGCAGCACGCAGACCTGAACGCGGTCAGAATATAATTTGGTTGTCGTTATCGGGGAGTCGGGGAGAGGGCGGAGTGCGAACGGTAGTTGGTTGCTTACTTGCGTTTACGGCGTGGGCCGGTATCATTGTTCGTTGCTTGAAGTAGTGCCGTTCTTGGGGTATCTGCTGCCATGGGTCGTTGCAAGGGATTGCTCGGCCACTGAGTGGATCGAAGTCCATTGTTTCTTCCACCACGATGAGCATGCATTTGATATGCTGGGCAGGATATGAGCGGAGAGTCAGCACATGCCGGCTGTATCGGTGCAGCAATGGTGACCATGCTCGGCCCTGTTAGGCCATCTGATGGCCATCAGATGGCCATCTATTGCCATCCGACAGTCGGGTCTTGAAGAGACGATTATGGCCAGTTGTTCTGGGGCCGTCTTGAAGCGTAACGATACGTCGAGGGTGACGTTAAAAGTGCGAAACAGTGTTTCTGAGCTGAACCAGCTGTTTGGTCAGCCAAAAACAAGCCCAAAGGCGGGAGCCCCAGGGGAAATGCATGTGATCAGCTTGTCCCTCTAGCGGAGAGTCCTTATGGCGAAAATCTTATTCTCCGGTTTCATGGTACTTGTGGTACTTGTGTGTGTGTGTGCGTGTGTGTTGTGTGTGCTGTGTTGTGTGTGTGCGTGCGTGTGCGCGTTGTGGCTGTGTGGTGTGTGGTGTGTGTGTGTGCGCGTGTGTGTGTGTGTGTGTGTGTGTTGCCTTAATTATAGAATAAAAGAGGGGGAAAGACCCAGCCTGTAAGTATTTCGCGGGGTCGAGGGCACCTCACTCGAGGCTGAGTTGAGGAGCCGGTGATAGAAAGCAAAGGGGAGACAAAGGGAGAAAATACGGTGGGTTATGAGACGCGCACCATGACAGCACTTGAAGCACCATAGCCGGTCCAAGAGTCCCGTGTCCTTAACAGTTCCGCAAGGCACGGAACGGCGGTTTCGCGGAGTGAAAGGTGATACTCCAGGAATAATAGGTTTGAATGGTACATGAAAACTGTCCGAGTTTTCCGTACAACGCTGTAAGCGTGTTTCGTGCCCGAGAATGTTGCGGACATCAGCACAGTGCGCGCGCGAGTGTCTCTGTTGCAGAACACGGTGAACAGGTGGATGAACTATAGCGATGCCACACCCGTGCCTTCTTTTTGCGCAGTGCCGACAGCGATTCACAGACGAAGGAGAAGGGCACGGCAGGCTCGGGTCGGCCTTCTCGAAGGAAGGGGGTGAGGGAGTTTCCGGATGAAACTCGGGTTGATAGGCTGCATGGCTTAGAAGGTTCTTTTGGCTCGGATCCCTCGCGACATGCAGGGGCCTTGACACCTCACTCGTCCAGGTGGAAGGGGGGATTCGCTTCCTTTGCCAAGCGATTCAAGCTCCTCCTTTCTCTGCATGTCCACGTGAGTAGGGAGTCACTGCAGGCGGATGTAAGGCTTTTGGCAACTGAGGCTGTGCAGCCCGCAGGCGAGACTTAGCACATCGAAACAACAGCGTAAGCCCGCCCGATACTGAGGAGGGCAGCCTTCGAAATGAAGAGTATGGCTACTTTCCGGCAAATGAGATTTGGCTCGAAATTCTTAATCACGTCCGCAGAGAAGTGCAGGCCCGCGATTTCGGCGGTCGTGGAGCTGCCGGACCCGAGGCGCCATTGTCTGCCTAAAGCGAAGGCAAGTGCGATAGATGCTGAGCTTCCGTTCTTCGGTCTTGCAGCACAGCCATCGGTAAATATCGGCAGGTGTCCCTGAAGGTTCTCTCAGCAGGCCGCTGCTTCATGCCTTACTTCCCAGGGTGGGGTGGTCCTCACGAGCTGTCGCGTGAACTCGTGGCTGCTTCGGCTGGCCCCGCTTTGGTAGCGCATTCCATTACAGCCTCATCTTACCAAGACGTGTCTCTCCGCTTTCTGAGAGTCTATCCGGAGCGTCTATCCGATGCAGACTGAGCAGTCTATACTCACATGGTCGATGCTGTGCATTAGGCAGCCAAAGCACCCTGAACGTAGCTGTGTTCCGCAAATGCTAAAATGAAGGAAGCTCCCACTAACACGTAAGACTTGAAGGTAGCGAGCCTGTACGCAACCCTCAAGACCACCGTGAAGCGTAAAGTATACGATTGCAGCTGATTTGCTGCTTCTTCTTCGCTGCCGCGATGATCTTTACTCCGTCATTGTTGCTATAAATGCGAGCTTCCTTCATTTTTTCGAAAGTGATAATAATTGAACATCACTTTGGAGGGGTGTACACTACGACGTGTCTTTCTCGTTCCGAACAAGTGTTGCCACGATGGCAGCGAATGCTAAAGTATTTTTTTCCTATCTCGGCCAATCTCCCATAGTGAGTATGCTCGTTTTTGGTCAATCTTGGCCAATCCCCGAAAGTGGAGATTCTCAGCATTTTCTTGGTATTTGTGAACTCGGACGCGAAAAATTACAATTTACCAAACACTTTCGCTATTAAAACAGGGAGTTCCCGTGCATGGACTTGCGAATCGGTCCCCAGGGGATGATAAAATTTACAAAATAAAAGCGAAGTGGTTTAGGATTAACCGCTTAGGATTGTGATTGGGTTAGTTGCAGCTGCAGCCCAGCCCATTTGAGGCACCATAGTGATCAAGACTAGCATCCGAGGCACCATGATAATTTTTAAGTCCTTGACGATTGCTGAGGGCTCAAAGTGCAACAGGTGTTGACGGCGACGTTTACTTCATGCCTTGTTTGTTGCCGCACAGGAAGAAGCGAACGCACTGCGGCTGGAAGTGCGAGGGGTTCGCGAAGAGAACGCGAGCCTCCTGAAGCAGGTAACTCTCCTCTTGCCGCTGCCTTTCGTGGACCTTGAAGTGCTAAAACACATTAACTGCTTTCATAGTGTCATCTTGCAGCCCTGCTTCTTTCGAAAGCCCGCTTTTTCGAAACGTGTAACGCGTGCTCGACGGCGCAGATAAGTTTTCTAGAGCTCCGCACAAGTGTCAGACTTTGCATCGCTTTGCTCAGTTTCTCCATTTTGCAGTTAGCCCAACTACTGCGTTTAGTAAATGTGCGCTTCTACGAAATGCTATTAGGTGCCTATGCCTACGAAAGGCGTCATTCTATCGGCAGGTAACGCATGAGTCCATTGAATAGGCCCTGAAATTGGTTTTAAAAACATATAATGCCATGTTCTGACCACCGACCGTAACAGCTATATCGTGCGATTTTGGACGAAAAAAAATGGCGTATCCCACAGTTCGGTTGGCTGAGACGTCAAATGACGTCATTATTAAAGATAATTATGACAGTTGCGGCAACAGTCTGAACCCGGCCCTAAGAGATATAAGAGACCAAGCAAAACGTTGAGCTTATTTTTGCATTATGACTTTTAAAACTACAATTAAAATCGTCTGCGCACCCAGTAAATACCCGAGTGTGTGCTGTCAAGGCCACAAGTACGGGTTGGTTGCAGTCAATAACTAAAAATCATAAAAATGGGCCCATCGAGATGCAGTACAAACACCACGCTGAGATCGTGGTTGAAAACGCCAGGACGCCATGTGAATAGAAACATACAGCCCGACCGATTGAAAAAGGGCGAAGAGGACCCGCGTGAACAGAGCCCGTGGGTCCCGTTCATTTTTCGCCTTAGGTTACCGTGTTACTTTTTGTAGTTACTGTACCACCAAGCAAGCCTAACGAAGGAAATTAGGCTAGAGCTCTAACAGGCTAACAGCTAACAATTAGGCTAACAGGCTAAACAATTAGTCTAACAGGTCCTGCCGCTATGCATTGAAATTCAGTGGATGCTTGAAAGGGCAAAGACCAGGAATCAAAACTGTGGTATTTTTATCTCGATCGATCGTTGTAAGGGAACTGCCACCGACATTTATTTTTTTTTTATTTATTTAATATGCAGGCCACAGGGGGCCCATAGCAGGAGTGGTGGTGTACATGAATTGTTGCATTGAGATTAAAAATACACATCAAGGGTAAACATAGAGAAGTGCATGCACAACAATGCACAGGCAAGGGACGGAACATACCAAGAGATGCATGTGTGATTAAACACGTCAGAGAAAAGAAAAAAAAGAAAAGGGGGGGGGGGTTGCGGTGAGGGATCATTATAGAAATCTAGTGAAAGAACTAATATTGTAACCGTTCAATCAAGGAACGTGCATTTATTGACGTAAACATTTCGGGAGGCAGCGCATTCTATTCACTTCTGGTACGAGGGAAGAAAGAGGTTTGTAAGTTGTTTGTGGCGAGCAAACATCGGAGTCAATTTTACAGGGTCATCGTTCCTGTTGGGCCGGAATTGAAAGAGACGGCAAGTACAATGAAGGATCAAGTAGAAATTCGCGGTTCCAGAGTTGATAGAGAAACTTAAGTCTAGCCAATTTCCGGCGAGCTTGCAATGTCATTATGTTGTTTAGTTTCATTAAATTGGTTGGGGAATCATTAGGACGGTAATGGTTATAAAAGAAACGTACAGCAAGTCTCTGAATTCGCTCGAGTTTATTGATGTCCTTTTTAGTGTGCTGGGAATTTATGTGCATCGTACAGGGCGAAAGCAATCGCATTCTGTGCCTTGCTCTCGCGAAGTAAAAGTTCAATCATCCGATTAAATTTGGCGTGAAAGTCCGTAAATAAATAAGCAACACAAACTACAGGCGCGCGCGCCCGCACGTATTTTAAGTTCTCCTGGTCCACATGTCCCAGAAGCGGCTTTACTGTATTGTTGTGGACCGAGCGCCTCGAGCTTTAATATGAAGGGGTGAGCTCGGCATTGCACATTTCTCAAAAAGGCCTCCTTAGCATGTTTGTTAGTATTACCTGGAAAAGTATTGCACAGGCAAGCAGTGTGTGCATGACAGAGCTAGCGACTGAATGCAGGTCGAAGGTCTTGAAGAGCGGCTGTCTGCAGTGGAAGGGGAGGTCCAGGCACGGAGACGTCGGCCAGCAAGGAGGTCGCTGCGCTCAGGGTGAGTTCTGCTGGCTCGGGCTTGTCCCCTGTCCAGATGCAGCACTGATGTTTCGCGGTAATTTTGATCCCTCATGTGAGGGCCATCCGCGTCTCTCATTCTGTTATCGGTAGCAAAACTAGCGTTTGAAAATTGCCGGCAGGTTTCGTTTTTGAGGACTCTTTAAAGGCGGGTAATTCTAAGGGAAGCTTATATCGCTATGGTTGCACGTATTTTGTGATGCCCGTAAACAAAAACTTCTAAGGCTCCGCGCGCCTTTGAAGCGCCAGCGGTTCTATACGCCTCGAGCGCTGCTTGTAGGGGCTGAGGCCCCTAAAATTAGTAGGGGCGCCACTGAAATCCCCCTAGCGGCCCGTTCTAAAGCAGCCACGGGAGATTCCGGCCTGCCTCACCACTTGTCGCCGTTTCTTTTGCGGCACAATCGCGGACTGATATTTTCGTTTGTGTGCGTTGGATATACCTACTAATGTGGAGCAGTCACTTTTTTCGCAAATGTTGTGTATTTCATTATCGTCATGGGCCTGTTTGTGTCCACTGCAGGACGAAAGCCTCTCCCAAACAATTTCAGCCACGCCTGTCGAGTGCCACGTTTTCCCCCCAAATTTGCGCAGCTCATCTCGCCAAAGAGTTCTTGCCGACCCGTTTGCGCTCTATTGGCAGTCAAACGGACGGTCCGCCTGTTGCTCCTCATTCGCATTCGTTGTGTATTTACGAGAGTGCAAATGCTTCTGACGCAGTGTTAGTGGGGTACGTTCGCTCCGCATAAGCGCCAGGTGTGTATCACAGGCCGGCTTCGCGAAGCCGGCATATGCATGAGTTGGTTCTAATTCCACTGGCCCGAAATTTTCTTAAGCATTAATTCAGGTGCTCATGCTTCGTAAACGGTTGCGTGTGCTTACATAATCCAGCGGAGCACAGCTCGTCAGGTACGCTCCATATCCCAGATATTCATCACTACCCTGAACAAGCCAATGGGGCATAAATTTCACGGACATTTTACGAAATAAGTACGATGGATAACGTAAAATTATATGCGGGAATCAGCACACGACAAAGGATTTCATGCTGGGTCGTCTTGTTGCGAGGTGAGCACTCGCAAACATTCATCATCTAAACACTTCCTCGAAACATCGTCACATGGCATAGGCACCCTGCAGAATCTAGCAAGAAAGTGAAATCAGAGGGCCTTATCAGATACCACACTCTTCCAACGACACCTCGTATCGCTTGTGACTACGTATGTACTTACTGTATACTTCGAGAAATGCTTCCGCTGAGTGATCAAATGTTCGTTAAAGTCGAAAAACTAAAGAAAAGTGAACGCGCAGCTTGTGTGCTTGGGATTACTAAAACGTCCATTCCTTGATTTCGCTTCGCATTTGAACACAATGGTCAGTAAGCGTTCCATGTCCTGCGAAATGGCGGTGCATTTCGCATCTAGTGGCCTGGTAAGTTCTACCTGGCTTTAGTTTAGACGAACTTCTTTAGCATTTCCGAAGCGGCACTGGGTTTTTTTAATTCGCGTACGAGCTATTTCGTTTCTCCTGGAGTTGCAGACCATTTATTTTTCCGCGGTTTCATTACTCTCATTGGTCCTTGCTATCAGGCCGGAGTGAGCACATATGTAACGATCCACACACTTGGAATATGATTAACTTTTTCGCCTGGCCTCTATTCCCATAAAACGCAAGAGTGATTCTCACGTCTTCGGCAATCACATCCGCGAATCGTATTTTTCTAGTACGTATATATTCGCAACAAATCCGCATGCGTTGTCCGGTCAGCGCTGCAAAACTAAACCGACCTCTCACTGTGCCAGCGCCAGGTCTAAACGAGGCGACAAAAGAATTCACTTCCGCCGGACGTTTTTGGAGGTGACAGTGATGAGATGGTGCTGCCGTCGCCGACGCCCGTAAGAGCGGCGATGAAGCGCGCACTCCGCCTCCCCGGTCAGCTCTTGTTGGCGTTAGAGCACTCTATCAGAACGCATCTGTTTTTTGAAGTGCCCTAAAGCTACTATTTGCTTACAGACATCACCATACCAAGTTGTTTAGGGCGCCGAAAGGCAAAAGGAAGCGAATGAGAACCAAAAAATGCTGCGGTGGCTGAAGGGGTAAGGCGTTGCGCTGCTGTGCCCGAGGACGCGGGTTCGATTCCCGCCAGCGGTAGCCGTTTTCCTGATGGAAGAAACATCCCCCTCGCGAGGGCCACGATCAAATGCAGAGCATTTCCGGGGGCGCAAGACGTTAAGTAGTTTGCGTTACGTTAATGTTGTTGCACTTGTGGCAACTGCTGACGAGAAAGCGCGGCGATGAGTGCGTTCCAGCCTCGCCGACACCTGCCTTTATCACGCCACGATCGCGCCACGCGCGCGCGATGCTGACGTCACGATCACGCCACAGATGTTGTTGATCCCGCGACGTGCGCGCCCCCACCTGTTGGGTGCGAACCGACCGCGGAGAGAGCGCGCGATGCGAGCGGAGAGCAGGCGAGGAGGAGCGGGGCTGACGAGAGAGCGCGGCGATGAGTGCGTTCCAGCCTCGCCGACACCCGCCTTTATCACGCCACAATCGCGCCGAGAGGGCCGCACCTGCGAGCGATGCGGACTACTACGGACGCCCTAGAACGGGTGACATCGTGCGTTAAAGAAATGCTCTGCATTTAAAATACTGCATGAGCCGCTGCCAGCTCTGCAGCGGCCATCCCATAAGCACCGCGGAGAAGCGGCGGCAGGCGGCGCAGCGATGGCGAAGCTCGAGGCGTATAGCGCGAGTGATTGGAAGATGAACGTCCCATTGTGTGTGCGATTAGCATGAGGTCGCCACTTAAGTTGCACGCCATCCAAAAGCTGCCTTGAACCTGAGTTCTATACGTCCCGACACTTGAATTTGCATTTTGAGTTTGTTACTTACCGATTGGCACTATGTGCAAGCTCGAGTCAAAATAAAAGCACGTGCTCGTATGTGTGCGTCTTTTGTTAGGAATGACCGGGGTCAGCGCTCAAGGGGAAAACAATTCGCTCCTACCTTTCGCCTAAATTGTGAGTCACCATTGTGTCGTGTGCTTCAAAGCTCCACTGTTCGTTCACCTTTACACAGTTGAATAGCTCGGAATTTTTTTTTCTTGTTTGGGAGAATCCTTCCCCAGGACCCGTAACAAGCGCTTAAATGTCCTCAGACCCCCAATACAGAAATTTACGTCGTATAAGCGTCAATAAATAATAGGCACGCTTAGGACGGATGTTGTTTATACATCAAGAACACGGTTTCCAGAAGCTGGTCTTCGCGGACGCCACTGTGGTTCGCAGAGCTGACAGGATGCAGAGTGCCACGGAAGTTTTGGGAAAGAAGTCGTAAGTTTTCCCATTAATTTTAGCGAGAAGCATGTTTCACTTGACCATTCTATAAAATACCCGCGAGTCAGCCGCAAACAGCGAGCGCATTCTCAATAACGTCAGTTTGGCGGTTTTTTCTGGTTGGAGCCTCCTACAGGTTTAACCCTTGTGATAATGTCCCCAAGAATGTTCTCCCAGTTTTTTGGTAGTACACACAATTGGAAGCATTTGCTGTGGTTGTGGATGAAGTAGCACCGAATAAGTACGCGGGGAATTTCGATGTGTCAGTCAGGGTTAAATGTGCTCACATTCCACATGTGCTGACATTTCCAGGGCACACTTTCTTTCACCTAGCGTAATACGGAAATCCGTTCTATAACAACGTTTAGAACTACCAGGGGCTTGTAAACAGCTGCAATCGCTCTTTCTTACACATAAATTTCGCCAAGTACCTCCTTGTGCCAGGGTCAGCAGTCGGATCAGAACACTTATTGGTAGTGTTGCTTTAAATCGAAGCTTCATTTGCCTCTCCCGCGCCTTTTCGAGGGAATTCTGCTGGCTGCCGTGACCCTCGTTACTATTCAGCGCGCCCCTACCCTGTGGGAGCGTGCTACAGGTTTGGTGCAGTGCGGGAAAGCTTCGTGCACTTGGCGGCAAAGCCCATCTTTCTCAAACAAGCCATGACACGCAGGAGCATGTCCGCCGCGCGGATCCCCGCTGGGGATGAATCACGCCCGCGGCACTCGCAATACAAAGGGCCTCCTCAATTTACCAGTCCTGGGCGGTCCGCGGGCAGTCCCAGGAGTGTGTTCGGACCGGAAGTCCCATAGGAATACATGGACCGCGCCGGATCGCGTCGCGGGCGGCCCGCGGACGATGCGGGACTGATAATCGAGGAGGCCCGAACTGTTATAGTGAAGACGTGTTGAAGCGTGAATCTGCGAGCGGACGCCGCCTACAGATACCTCTCATTTCCCCTGTCAGGCTTAATTAACGTGGGCCGGCTATCACGACACGGTAAAGACTGTTCTTGTGTGTCTGCACTTTGTTCGATACGTGCGCAAAGCGCTGAAGGCAGCGGAACAGCTGCCACTTCTGTGTATAAATTCCGCCCTCTCGGTGGGTGGCTTCTGTCAGTCGACATTTGGGATGAACTAAGAGCGCCACTCTGCCGGTCGGCTCCATGCTGTTGCTTCATCGTCACTGTTCGTCACTCACCATGTTCATCTCTCGAGAGCAAACCCAGTAAAGTTTTGCTCTCAGCTCTTTGTAGTCAAATCCAAGGCAGGCACTTCTGCTCGGTGCTCGTCCCCCATGCTACCACTACATGACGGAGGCGATGGAGCTCGGTACGGGGACACCTACGCAAATGTAACGCCCCTGGATGAATGCGCCGCTCGTGCGCTGCGGCTGTTCCTCGCCCCGCCGCCGCTCCGGGGGTGGGAAGGAAGTTTGAAGTTTGAGTTTCTTCCAGTTGACTACTCCTTTAGGTATCCCGCCTAATGCGTTGGCTATGTTCCAGGTGTCCTAGGTTCTTTGCTACACTTGTTAGCTCATTTTTGTGTACAATTTTTTTAGCCACTCGTAACTTAGCGGTTAGCTTAATTCTCAACTGCCGCACTTCTTCTTTTAAAGCCAAATTGGGATTGATATTTTTCACATCTACGTCCAAGCGTTCTTTTAAGCAACTTAGACCAATTATTTCATCGTTAATCCAGGGCTTTTCAACCTTCCGTTTTCTCAAGGTGACATTTTTAGGGCATTGCCGGTATATTTTGTGAAGATTAGATATAAATTGATCATAGGTCTACCTTTCTTCTCATCCAATCTACCTTTCCTAATGGTAACTAGGTAAGTAGGTATTTATGGTAAGTAGGTATTTATGGTAAATGGTAAGTAGGTATTTATTTTCTACTTCTATTCTGCCTGTACTACTAAATGATATAGCAAGCCCTACGCGTCGCTGCACTCATCCCCGGATGCCGCCCTACTCACCCGACTTAACCTGGTGGCTTGGGAGTGCAGTGGTATCTTGGCAGCGAGAGGCTGACTGCTGGGTAGTGATCACCACCCTATCATGCTTGGCATTGCCCCGAACTCGACGCGCCGACTTCGGCGAAGCTGCACTCTAGTAAACTGGGATGAGTTCCGGTGCAACATCAATGCAACCATGACGGCCCCCAGCATAGACCCCACCACTGTGATTAAAGAAGCTCTGGGCAGTGCCAGTCGGAGGACGTGGGTAGAGGAGTCCCGGCCAAAGCCTGACCTCCGACTTTTGCAGCTGTGGGCCCAGCGCAAACAGGCTGAAGTGGCTGACTCGCGAGATCCCTCGTGTGCGCCGGCTCGAATGCATTTGCAACGCTTGACCGCTGCGGCCAGACGACATGAGAAGCGTCTTTCACGGCAACGATGGCTTAGCTGGTCAGTCACTCGGCCCTTGTCCACCACATCATCTATTTGGCGCACTTTTCGGGCATGAATCACGGCACTCCGGATGCCCCAGTGCGTGCCTGGCATCAGGCAAGACCCGGACAATTTGCCCATGTGGTTCGCGCCTTGTACTGCATTTGATCCTCCCGGCTAAACCCGTGCCCGTTTCCTCTACGCGCCACGTCGGTGCCTCTCTCTGATGATGAGTCCGTGGAATACAATCAGCTTTCACTATGGCAGAGCCTTTTAAGATTCCGTGTTCCCCCCCTCCCCCCGAATAAAGAAAAATAAAGTGGGGAACAATACCCGCTCCAGCAAGGCTATGGCAGGTTTAAAGCCAATATAAATAGATGGGGGCTAAAAGCCAACTTTCCTTTTTTCAATGAAAGCATTTGCAGGGTTAAAAAAAAAAAAAAAACTTTTCAGTTTCATATGCTCGGGACAGGTACTAGAACGTGAGAAGAGAGTCGACAGGGATGTGAATGAAAGTAAACAAAAGAAAACAGGTAGCTAAATGCTAATTGTGAAGCAGTTGAAAAATGTAGTGTAGCAGGGAAAAAAAACAAACCGGAGAGGCAGCAGAGGAGAAAAAAAAAAAATACAAACAGGTTTCACTTATAAAGTTGCCACAAATGCCCGTAGAGGCTGTTTTAAAATGAAAGCCAGTTGGGGTATTCGTTCACGAGAATATCTAATGCGACGCCCCTGAAACAGCGCACACATTATGCACAGTATCCACAAAATACAAAACGAAGCACCGCGAGGCCTGTAAAGGTAATAAAGAGGTCACTGGGTCCAGCGTAAAACTGCTGCCACTCACGTCACATTACACGCGATAAAAAAAAAACGCAACTGAAGAAAGGCGAATTGTCCCAGGGAACAGGACTCCAGAGAGAACACGTGTTTCCTGTCATGTGCACACAAAACACAACTGAGGAAAAAAAAACACACGCTGGAGAGGCCAGATCACACGACATGTTGGGCCGCAGGAATCCCAGGCTTGAAGCGTCTGAAGGCCATTGGAGACACACGCATCACACGCGGGTAAGGAACGGGAAATGATCGACGGCTTAGCTGGTGCTTCAGAATTATCCAATAGTCGAAGGTTTGGCGGTTCAAGTGGTGGCCCTGCGAAGCAGTCGTTGAATGTATGTCGTTTTTGAACACTGCCAGATAGTGAGAGACGGAATGGCGGCCGCACCGCAAAAGCACAGGCGTCCGGCTATCGAGACGGAAGAAATTGGAAATCGCATGTCCAGTTATTAGGTGGGTAAGTTTTTTAGACGGCGGAAAAGAAACAGGCAGATTTCGGAAGGGGCAATCAGGTCACAGAAAACAAAATCACCAGGATTCTTTAAAATTTCTTCGCAAATCTAGACCACACTCGTGCGCAACTCCACATCTTGTTGATTTCTCGAAGCAGAGCACATTGATGTGGCTGTTGTTTGGACCCATATGCTCCCGGCACCGTGCTTGAGCCACCCATTGGTGTTTTCGTCAAGCCTCCCCGGCATGGTCCTCACCCCGGCGTAAATTTGAGTCTTTCCCCTCACCGTGTCTCCTTATGTTGTGGCCCGACCAATCAGCAGTCCACCATGCCTTCGCTACTTATGCTGGCCATCAGTCGATGGCTTTATTTTGTCTCGGATTAATGACTTCGAACGTACTGTGCCGAATGTGATATTGCAGGAGATTTCAACGCCCGGATCCCATGGGGAGGCGATGTTTTGAACTCCCGCGGCGCCCGCTCGCCCACTTCATCCACTCAACCACCCGACTCAAAATACTGAAACCAAATTCGGTAGCAACCTTTCAAAATGCCTACTCAGAGACTTGGATCGACCTTACCCTTTTTTCCGGTCCATTTGGGAAGGTGATTGTTTGTGAATGTCTACCGCCAACTTTATCGCCAAGTACGTAGTATTCGCCTGCAACGGTTTCCACTGCCCTTGAAAAGCCTACCAAGGCTCATTACAATATTTGGTTGAGGAATTGGCAGCGGATGATTGATTCAAAATTTTAACCCGCAAGATGTCTGCAGTCCGCCCTCAACCGTTCTTGGTTTTCTATTCCAAATACAGTATAAAAAATAAGTTTGAACGACCGCTGAAGGAACACAGGGAAACGCGTTGGAGCGACACCTGGCGAGGGAAAGATCGGCGGGCGAGTATTGCGAGGCGGTTCCTGGCTGCGATAGACCAGGCGAAACTTCGGTCATCTCCCGGCCCAGACGGCGTTGCGTACGAGGTTTATAAAAACCTCGACGATCCGGCCCTGAGCCGTCTCTCGACTCCATCAATGAGGTGTGGCTCTCGGGCCAAATACCAGAGTCATGGCTCCGGGCAGATATCGTCGCTATACCGAAGCCAGGCAAACCACCCGAGCATCTCCCCAATTTGCGCCCAATCGCATTAATGTGCACCTTGTGGAAACTGTTGGAGCGAATGCTGGCTACGCGACTTCAGTGGTGGATGGACACTTACCAGTGGTACCACCCGGCACAGATTGGGTTCAGACCTCGTCTGGGGGACAGAAGATGGACTTGAGCACTTATCATCAATGGTGCTACTTGGCGGCCGATCTCACAAAGTGCGGACGTTGCTTGCCATGGATATTCACAAGGCATATGACAACGTCAGCCACAGCGCTATCCTGGAAGTTCTTCAAAGCCTACTTGTCCCGGAAAAGATCCGCTCTTTCATCCGGACCTTCTCTGACTAAAAGATCATTTTCCGTACGGATTGGTGGAACTAGTTATGGCCATTTTACGGCCGTCGTGGAGTGCCTCAGGGGTCGGTGATTTCACCCTTCCTATTTAATGTAGTTATGCTGCCGCTTGCCTGGCATTTTGGCTCATATCAGATTTACACCTTCTGGTGTACGCGGACGATATTACAGTATGGACTGTCCACCCAGACCTGTCTCGGCAAGCCGCCAGCCCTGCAACAAGCTTTAACGGACACACAGAAATGGTGTTAATACGCTGGTCTCTCGCTTTCAGCTGAAAAAGACAGCCATTCTGTCCGTGGCCAATGCTTGGGGCCGTCGTAGACTGGAGATGTCACCGATCTCGCTACAACTCTCCGGCCAGCCTGTGCGCACTGCCACCCTCTCTTCGTGTGCTGGGATTGGAGATTTCATCATCAGGGTCAGCTGCCTTGTGGCTTCGATCTGCCCGCCAACCAGCAGGTCAAATGCTACACCTTATACGACGCATTTCACAAAAGTCTGGAGGCTCCTGCTTCAAAATGGCCCGACTCTTGGTGCGGTCAATACTTCAGTCGCGACTTGACTACCAGGCTCAATTCCAGCATATGACCCAAGCGGAGTGGGCCCGACTTGAAGCAATTAATAGAGCTGCAATGCGGACGATCACCTGCCTCCCTCAAATAACGCCTATACCAGCTCTTCAGGCCGAAGCTCAGCTTAACACCCTAGATGAGCTTGTACATCAACGCCGCTCCGCACGCCAGAACAAACTAAATTTTGTTCCGGAGGCAGCGGCGTTGGCGATCTACATGGGCCGTTCTCTACCCGCCTTACCAGCCCGCCCCTGTAGCTAGGCCGCCCTGGCTGTACCATCAAGTGACCGACAACCGGCCTCTCATTCGACTCCACAGTCTGTCGATGGGAAACGCAGTCGAGCAATCCGCGGGCGTGCCATTACTAGCGACTGCGAACCTGCCCCAGGTTGTAGAGGCATTTGTGGATGCTGGGGCCCAAGACGGCGTTAACTACAGCTATCGTATGCCCCCTCTCATCCAGAAGCAAACCAAAACTGTGCTTATGAAACACTCCGCACCTGGCCTTCTATGCTGGCGGAGCTTACAGCCATCCGGGACGGACTGCAAGCTCTCCTACCGGCACTTCTTGAAGCTCCTGGAAGTTTTACGGCACAAATTTAGACGGACCTCAACGGCGGCCATACGGGATTTGCGACGTGTAGCCTCCAACTCGTCTGTCTCAAGAGACATTCATGACCTGCTGGACCACGTGGCCCTGCCCTCTCCGACTGTCGTGGATTCGGCGTAATACTCTCACCGCTCATATTGCGGCGGATAGTTTCTGTCACGTTACGTCGGTTCCACGGCCCCTGCCCTTGCTGACAACTGACCCACACGACCAATTTGTCCAACTAAAGGAAGATCTGCGTCGCGCCACACGTGCTCTCATCCCACCGTGTGGAACAGACCTTCCCAGTGGGCTCGCTCGCTGGGAGGAGGTCCTGCTGCGTAGACTACGAGATGGAGTGGCCCTCTCTCCTGCGGTAACCCGGGCGTGGCCACCGCGATACCATGCCCCGTTTTCCACGACCTGCCCCTTCTGCACGGCTCCTGCCGAAGACGCCGACTCCAACCACCTGCTATGGACGTGCCCTTCACAGCGTGCAGCGAGATCCCGACACCTTCGCGGCACAGGCCTGCATCCAGGGAGACCCCCGATCTTCAGCGATGGCTGTGGGGGCCCCACCACCGCTGTCTTCTGGACTTCATCCGGGAACGGGTGCAAACTCGTACCTGTAGGAACTTATGCCAAAGGGCATACTGTCGCAATTAAAAAAAAATTCTGCCTGTACTGTAATGTCTATGGCGAAGAATTGAAATTATTGCGAAGTAATGTTCGAAACGTTTGTGGTTACACTTCCAGAAATAAAATTTGTGACCCGCCGCGGTGGCTCAGTGGCTGAGGCGTTGCGCTGCTGAGCACGAGGTCGCGGGTTCGATTCCCGGCCGCGGCGGCCGCTTTCTGATGGAGGCGAAAAGCAAAAACGCCCGTGTGTACGAGATTTCGGCGCACGATAAAGATCCCCAGGTGGTCAAAATTAATCCGGAGCCCTCCACTACGGCGCGCCTCATCGCCTGCGTTGCGTCGGCGCGTTAAACCCCACAATCAATCAAATCAATAAAATTTGTGCCTGAAAAACGCGCTCTTGTGATGAATACAGCAGCGCATAAATCCAGTCCCACCAGGTTCATGTCGAGCAACTCCCAAAATTTGGTGTTCGAAGCAATATCCGGATGTGAGTGTTAAATAGCCAGGTGTGGAAAAATTGTTTGGGGAAAGTGTATCACTTGTTAAGCCCCCCACTAGTATTACATTATCATGGTTATCTGCCTTCTGCAACGCATATTCAAGTTCATTGAGAAAGTTTAATATTATTTGCAGGAGGTCCATACACTGTTAAAATGTGACTAGGTTTCTCACGAGAGCACCCGATGGCACGCTGGCTTCCGCGAATCTATACTCGGGGACAACTTTCTGTGGCAATGGAGAGAAAACTACGGGAAGAGGAGCGAAGTGGCCGGCCGAAGCACGACATTTCGCTGCGAAGTTGGAAGTAGTTCTACAAACATTATTCAGTGCGCATAACCAATGCAATTCAAAAACATATATTTCTTTTTTTCTAGCCTTGCATTGACAATGCCAATAAATCCAGTAAGGCTTGTTGTTGGGCTAGTTGGTATCGGTACATGGTTGGAAAAGCGCTTATTTTGTAACAAAGGGACAAACGTAGAGCGAAAAAAAACCAGACAGAACGAATGAGGCGCTTCGAACGAATGAGGCCTTATTCGTTCTGTCTGGTTTTTTTCGCTCTACGTTTGCCCCTTGTGTTACAAAATAAGCGCTTTTCCAACCATGTGCCAATAAATCGCCAGAATATAATCGCCAGTAAGCGTTACTTTTTTTAAATTTCCGGTTTTGTTTGGTTGCGGAAATTAATTACCACTTGTCGCACGACGGCTCTCTTCAGAAAAAAAAATGGCGTCTTCATCGACAGCAGCTACTTTTTCCGTCCGATAGCCCACCAGTATTTCGCCTCAAGGATTTTCAAAAAGCTTCACAACCAAAGCTGTCAAACCAGACCATGCAAAGCTGTCTGCAACGTGTACGCCCAAGTGAGGCTGACGCAAACCAGGGACTCTCCGTCGTTTCCGCATTTCGTTCGGTTAGCCAGCTTACCGGCGTAAGCGAGCGTACGGTCGCACGGCTCAAAAATGAGGTTTTGCGTGGCACCCCGAAGTCCCCAAGCGCAAAAGGCTTCGTTGTTGTCGACTGGGAAACCGCCTGCAGTACAGGAAAGACAAGAGTACAGCGATACAACAGCTTCACCTTGCTGCTCTCTGACGGAAAGTGCATCAGTACTTAGCATACTTCGCAACCAGGCGCCAAACTGAGAAAGATCCTCAGCGAATGTGACCCAGCGACCCCAGGGGCTGCCGAACTGCACACAAACACAAGTTTAATTAAACCTGAATGGGAGTTTAGATGCGACGCTGAGAGCATCTCGTTGTCGGCGGCCCCTGTCCTTCCTGCGTGCGTCCCGTTGTTGTCCGCGGTGCGTCCTGTTGTTGTTGTCCGCAGCCACTCTCGCCCCTCTCCTCTCCGACAGCGACCGAGGGCTCTGGCGAGGGGAATTGGATTGGATTCGATTAGCTTGGCTTGGCTTGGCTTAAGGCTTGGATTGGAATTTGGATTGGTATTGGATTAAGGAGTGTTGGATTGTGGTTGCGTCATAGCCACGCACTCGCTCTCTCCGCGGTCTCCTCTCCTTGGGGCGCCCGGCGCATATAACCGGTGTGCCGCTTTCGGCGGCCTTTTAGCTTGGCTTGGCTCCGGCGAGGGGAGGTGGCGTAATTTTTTTTTGGCTTCACGGCAGACGGGATTGGATTTGGATTACACCGGGGGCCACAAGCCGGATTGGATTAAAGTGGATTGTGTTGTATTAAAAAAAATTACGATCGCAGCAACCCTGTGTTGCGTCAAGCGCAAGCGGAGAGCATAGCCACGGCACACTGCGCAGCGCGCCCGAAGCAGAGGAGACCTCTCTCGAGAGAGAGAGAGAGTCTCTGCGCAGCACCGCGCGCAGCGCCGCCCACCGCGGTGGGCCACACACCCGCAGATGTTGAGAGAGAGAGTGTTCCTCTGGGCACGCGCCTTGTCTCCCGGGCGCGCAACACAATCCAAACACAATCCACTTTAATCCAATCCAATCCAAATCCAATCTAATCCAACCTCAAGCCAAGCCAAGCGCATATAATTCCCCTCCGGTGTGCCGGAGAGGAGAGGGGGTGAGCTGCGGACGCCGACGACGACGGACGCATGCAGGAAAGACAGGGCCGCCGACAAGAGATCCGGCATCTAAAAACTCCCGGCTCCATCTCCTTCTACTCTCCTTTCGCCTTCCCCCTCTACGCCTCCTTACAAAATCGAGTTGGTGTCGGTTGCTCTCAAAATTTATTGTCGATGGAACTTGCGCTTGAAGTGCTTCCCCCCTCAGCGTCGCATCACACCACCGTCGCCTCCGTGTCAGGTCGAGCCGACGGAATCCCGCGAGGGGAGGTGAGCGGGGCGTAATTTTTTTTGCGTTTTTTAATGTGGAATACGTCTTTTCAACTCCTCACTGCAAGGGTGGCAGAGCGTTGTGCGGCCTGCTCCCACGTGTGGTAGAACACTCACTCATTCACACTATGATGGTGGAAAGGTGTTTTTGTTAGGCTGGGTCTGTGGCTTACTGCAGTTTACACCGTGTGGTGGGGCCACAAGCCGTCGTAAGGTCGGGGCCCCGTGGGATAGGCGCATTTACCACGATTGTACTTATTTTATTTTTCTGGAGGAGGGAGGGGGGGGGGGGGCGGCGGGCTGCACAAAACGGGTGAGGGGAGAGAGGGGCAGTATCTAAACGCAAAGAAAAGAGGGAAAGGAAGCTTTTTTGAGAAGTTGTGAATACTGCGTTTGTCCTAATGGGCTTTAAAAATACATTCAGTATTAAAAGAAAATTACGCCAATGCCTTTTCTTTTTTTTTTTTCAGGTCTCCCCTCGCGCTTTTCTGCAACCCTTGGTGTGATGCGACGCAGGTTGAGGGGGACCTCATTGTTTTCAAGCGAGGAGTGTTGTAGTAGATAAGCAACCGGAGAGTGTTTTTGATTCAGTGTTTTTATTGTGTTATGACGTGTTCACACGTATATCGTATTTATGTAATTTCATGCAATAAATTGACTGTGCAGAAAACAAACTTTTCATGTTTCGCCATTGAACGTTAGAAGCGGAAAAATACTAGAAATTACGTAATCTTCAAATGAAAAATGAAAATGCGGCCTTGTGCCCTCATTAAGAACTCCCAAATACAGCAATAAATTCCTCTGCAGCGCTTAGATCAAGCGCACAAACCACACACACACAAAAACCACCTTAAATGCAGTACTGCTCCCAACGCGCCCCCTGAAAACTCCCATTGTAGTGGCAGTAAAATGAAATGAAACTCCGATATGCTACTGAAAAAACTGCGGAAATAGTGGGAGTAAGGCGAAACGCCCATTGGAAGGAGTTTTTGAAAACTCCGAATTGGTACTGAGTTATGCAACAAGCCGGTTACTCCCATTCCGGCCTATTAAGTGTTGTGTGTGGGAGTATCAGAACGATGCGTCGGCTTCTGAATGACATTGGATTTGCTTTTCGGAAGCGAAAACTTATGGAAAGGGTAATCGTGTGGCGGCTCTGCGCTGGAAAGCAGAAACGGTATGGAAAGGGATGAGATCATCGTGTGGCAGTAGAGAGAGGGCGGAAATGCAAACAACGCATCTACGCCCAACCCGACAGCTTATTTCATATACATTTCGGATTGGCCCAATTTTCGAGAAATTGCTCGGAAGGATAGAATAAAATCACAAAAAGCAGAACAAACAAAATAAAATAAAACGGTACGTGGCATAAAACCCAAAATAATTTAAAACACAGCACAACTGTTTCGATATGGTCTCATCAACACAATTGGACAGAACTCTATACAATAGATAAATGTCAATTCCGGCGATTAAAATAAAAATTTCGTATGTAACATTATTTGACAGTTGAAATGTAACAAGAAAAAATAACGATGGAAGTTCTCGTACAGCCAAATATTTTATTGCTGAGAGTTACTTATCAACACCGCTCCGCATGCATACTGGCGTTCACTTTATTTTTTTCATGGCGTTTTTCTGTATCCCTGCCTCTTATTCGTATTTTGCATGCTATTCTGGTTCAGCAAGTGAAGGGACAAGTATGCATCGACATGTTATAATAATGTATGGATAGCACTCACTGACTGGATTTCGTTAGCCATGTGGGTGGTGTACGTTCTGCGAACTTTTTTATTTTGGTGTTTTGCGGTGCCACCAAAAACTAAACATACCTGCCTGCGTAGTAGAATGATGTTAGGTGCAAGCAATAAATGCCTTCTCTGTCTTTACTAACCCTTCTCCCCAAAGGAAAACTGACACGTATTCCTTTCATTTTCGCAGGACTATATACTACCTCGACGAGACTTGGGTCAATGCTGGGCACACCAAGGGCACGGTGTGGGAGGACACCACTGTGTCATCCCGTGAAGACGCCTTTCGCAAGGGTCTAACTACTGGGCTTCGTGCACCAAGTGGCAAAGGTGGTCGGCTCATCGTCCTTCATGCTGGAAGTGAGAAGGGCTTTGTGGACGGGGCATGTCTCATTTTCCGTGCGTCAAAGAGTGCTTCCACTGACTACCACAGTGAAATGATGGTCCACGCTTTGAGAAGTGGTTCGCAGAACAACTTCTACCCAACATTGAGCCACGCAGTGTTATTGTCATGGACAATGCTCCGTACCACAGTGTTTGGACCAAAAAGCTGCCCTCGATGTCGTGGCGCAAGGCCGACATTCAGTCTTGCTTGACTACAAAACCATCCCGTGGTGTGATGACCAGGTGAAGCCCGAGCTCCTTCGGCTGGTTAATGAGAACAAACACAAGTTTTTTGGATACCGGATAAAAGCCCTGGGCAGAGTTGCTGGTCATGACATTGTTCGGCTTCCTCCTTACCACTGTAACTTGAACCCTATTGAAATGGTGTGGAGCCAGGTTAAGGGGTATATTGCTGCCAACAACACTTCGTTCACTCTCGCTGAAGTTGAACGACTACTCAACGAAGCCATCGCCCTCATGACTCGCGAAAACTGGGCGCGGGACTGCGCTCATGTGCAGCGTCCTGAGAAAGAGGCCTGGGAGCGGGATGGTGAAATCGACACCAGAATCGACAACGTCGTGATTCCGCTAGGTTCCGACTCCAGCAGCTCTAGTGACTGCAGTGACAGCGAAATGAGCGGCCGTAGAGGAACTGTGATGAAACTGGTGTGCGCTGACTTACGTGGTGCTGGTCGTGTGTGGCGAGTGACAAGGTGGCTTTGTTACGGTTCGGATGACCGGAAGCTTGTAAGCACGCTCGGTTGGTGCTGCTTTTGTGTGGCAACTTACAGAGCCCCCTGTTTAACTTTCCGATGCCCAGTAGCTTGGGAGCACGCTTTGTTGGTTATGTGGTGCTGGCCTTGTGTGGCAAGTGACGAGGTACTTTGTTTTCCTTTCTGGTGGCCAGAAGCTTGGAAGTACGCTCTGTTGGTTTATGTGGATTGTGTGCAACAACTTACAGGACACCTTGTTTACCTTCTCTGATGCCCGCAACTTAGGAGGTAGCTGCTCACTACAGTGCTGGATTTGTGCAGCACCAGGCAATCATTAGGAGTGCTTGTTGTCAGTATAGCGAATTAGTCTTCAGGTTGTCGGTTGGGGTGGTAGCTAAGATGCACTTGCTGTACCTTTGTCATGCATAAAATGAACCTGACGACGAGCGCTGGTAGCAAGCAGTGAGGATTGGCACGTCACGTATCCTGTTTCACCCAGAAGAAATGCAATGGGAAATTTGGTTACAACCCAAGAGGTTTGTAAACAGCCTCTGCAAATAGCAGTTACCTGTGCATGAAGTGACAAGACTGGAAGAATTATTTTACAAGAACTGCGAGATGGTAGTGATGTCCAGAAATGCATTGTTGAGTTGTCTATCATTTGTAATTGTTTCAGTCATCTGAAAAAAAAATACTTACCATCAGTTGCACATTGTAAGTGAGGTAATCATTTGTACTCACTTGCTCATGTTTGTTGGACTTTTCGACTACAGAGGGTCGATTGCTGAAGTAAAAGACCATTTCCGGCTCAAATAATTTCTTTTAAATGTGTCATTTACAGGGTTAAATGGCGAGGAGTAATACGAATCGTCATTGCCTCACTTTCAAATGTCGGAAACGCTGTGGGTTTCCCTGGTACCAGCCTTAGCTTTTGTAAAAATACTAGCTTCCCGAGGCCCTGGGATATGAGGTCGACACACGAAAGGTAACGGCACGCTCTGATAAAACAGAAGTTACAGAAATGTTCACTGCTATGGGGATGGGCAGTGTCACTTGTCACGTTTGTGGTGCAATGTCTGGTACATCTATGTTGTTGTTCACATTTACCATGAAGAAATTACTGTACCGTACTCAGTGACTCCGAATAAACTGCTAACAGAGCCAGAAATGTTTGTTGGAAGTACATGGCTGCGTGACTTTGAGTGCTCAAGTGGGCTTGAAAGATGGGTCCACGGTTTTAAAGGTTTACTCCTGTGACTGGCGTTCGTGTGCATGTTTGTGGTTGTGTGACTACATGAAGTGGCTTCCATATTTGTCCAGCTGATTATGCAGGAAATAAATAAATGAAACAAAACAAATTCTTTCTTCTGCTTCAATTTTTCACGTAGCACACATTATTCCTGCTGAATAATGCTCATGGTAGTACCGATGTCGAACGGTTTGCAATTGGCGGTGGCAGCCCTAAGTGTCGGCGTTATTTGCTGGTTCTGGAATTGTGTGTGCAAATCCTGGCTGTAGCCACAAAATCGTAGATTTTTGCGATATTTTGGAGCACTTTAGCGATGGTGGGGTGTCACGTCGCCGCCACATAAAAATTGGTGAATTGGACGGGCAGGACCAGCACTGGTGAACCCACGTGTTGGGATTGGGAAAAAGTAAGAGCGAGGTGAGGCCAACATCAAATTTACCGCCATGAATACCAGTCAGCTATTTTTTAATGTAGAGCCAGCATGCTCCCACAACATTGATGTAAGTGACAAAGAAAGGAGGCTGTTGCAGCCAATTGGAATGTTGATGAAGAGTTAGCAGCTACACTCAGCCAACGCGAATTCTGTTGCCTGGTTTGGAAGCCAATTGAATTTTTCTGACAGGCCCACTTGCGGGTGTTCTGGATACGGTGCCTTTTTTTGGCAATTGAGCCAAGAAGTGTGCGAGTGGTCACACATTAAAAATGGAAAAGGGTGGCTTAACCACCAATCTGAGACCACCAATCGAGAATGGCTCGATATATTGACGTTTGGCAAAGTTAGCTAATGCAATGTACTTTACGATGTCAGTGACCACATTAACTGGCAAAATTTTCAGTGACCAATTGTTTTTAAACTTTACGACCAGCGCTAACTGTGCAGGTGTTTAGACAGCGTTACGTTTTTCATCCATCCAAGTGCTGACAGGCCTTTATGCTGTTAATTGGCAACATAGCCAGTGAAGTACGACTGCTATCATAAGGTATGAAACCTGCGCCACGTAGTATAGGAGACACGCCCGAAAGCCTGCATGATGTTCATCAAAGATATTGGGAATAGGAAGGCGTGGGGATTGAGCGCAAGATTCATGGGTTCTGCAGCGCGAGCTTCCCGTATACGCTTTCCCGAGTTGCGGGTCACCGAAACTTCTTGGGGCCTGCCTAACTCAGCGCGATCCAATGGTGATTTCACTTCGCGCCTTAGTGTGCGCGTGCTGCACTAACGGTATAAGCGAGCCTGCGCTATGTAAGCACGCTACACGTGCCCGTTGTGCTGCCCAGTTTTCGGCTTAAGAAGAGTTTAAATATCAGTTCTCTGCCCTCAAAACTGCAGCGCTGACAAAATTGTGACCGGCGTTTCTGGGCGGTTCAAGAGTTCGAGGGTACCGTCCACGCTATAATATATTAAGTCGGTCCGAGTTCTCCAGTGAAAGCGTTGGCTTTTGCTTAGAATCAAATGAAACGTAGAGAAGACGTCAGTATGCCTGCATTATTGGTGATTGCGGTTCAGCGCACTCAACCAAAGAGCTCATGCGAAGAAACGAACTGTAGCAAATGCGTATGCGTCACGCCGAAACCGAAACTGAAACTAGTTTAGTGGGAACTACTTTGGCGCAGTAGTAACACAAATCAGTTCGACCCCCCCCCCCCCTCCCCCACGTAGCTTTGTCTCCATTGCCACAGAAACGTGTCCGAGTATAAGTGCTTTTCGTTCCCCACCGCCGCCAGAACGCTCCTGAAGCCCATGTGAACGCGTCAGAAAAACTGCTCACAAGCGTTCCCTGCGGCGCCAGGATATCCGAAAGAATGTCACGCAACCAGGAAGGTCTCCAGTATCACTGAAACATGGCGCAGACCGCGAACGTATGCTGTATGGAGGACGTGAGTGTAGGTTACAATGTGTGGCGGGCAATGAAAGAGGGACAACGGGATGTGAAAACTCGCCCAAAAGCGACGAGCGAGGAGGAAAAGCCACACGCTCCTTCTTCTCAAACTGGGTTTTGTCATGGCGAATGTGCATTCATGTCAAAACGGTGCAATTAAAGCTTCATTGTATAGTTCAGATCATTACATCAATGCATACATCATTGAAATTATCGCATTATGTCGATTCTCAGATTGCGTGACATCCGCCATTTTTGTTCTCTTTTTAATTGTATGGTCAAGCTGCAGACTCTTGTTGCATGTAAAAAGGGAGAATCCAAATCATTTACCCAAGGCGAGACTACGTGTGCCTATTCGCGTCGACTTTCGAAGCTGATTTTCGCTGAAAAAGTTCAAAGTTCCAAGACCTAAGAAGCCCCAGGCTCTACAAACATTGTTTTTTTTTTTCTTGCAGGAGGTAATCATAGGCAAGGAGCGAGAGATCGCCGTGCATAAGGAGCAGCTGGCAACCATGGAAGAGCGGCTAGCCCAGTTGTGCATCGATTCCGACCACTCGACCGTCAACTTGCTCAGAAAGGTGAGGACTGGCGGCCACCTGCTTTGTTGGGTTTCTTTGATGCAGGCTTAAAAGCAGCCGTTCTGAGCCAGTTGATTCAGGATCGCGCAGCGTTCGATTGCGCGAACAAAACCTAGGGCGAAACGACGAACCACCAGAAAAAACAAAAAAAAAAACCCCGACCACCTTCCCGGTTGACATACAAGGACTAAGGAAACAGCGGAGTGGATGGTCTTCACTACGTTTAATTTGGCTGTTCTTAAGTGGGCCCTTCCTTAACCCCATAAACCCCCAACATATTTCCAGGCAAATTAAAATTGCAGAAACGCGTGTACGCTTACTTAGGGCTAAAGCTACTTCATGCTTACTAGAGACAAATGATTTTAAACAGTAAAAAAAGCGTGCCAATCCACCCTGTGGAGGTGTTTGGAAAGCTGTAAACGACACCCACATACGATTACCCATGCGTCGTCCACTTCAAATCACACACGTGCCTCTACAAAAAGTGTAACCAGGAACAAGTGAAATTCACTTAGCCACACCCTTTATTACTTCAAAGAGATATTCTTTGCTAGGTTTAAATCAATGCATGATTCATGAACAGTGGTTCGTTGAGTTGTATTGGTGAAGCACATGAGGGGAAAATCTTTTTTATAAAATTAAAGAAAGCTCAAACCTGGTGTTAGACGATCTCACATATCCTCCGTCTCTGTCGCCGCCAAAGGAGGTGGCGAGATTAATGGCAGAGACGGTGAAGTGAGATGACATGCGTTCGTGTGAGCTTCCTTTCCTTTTTATAACTTTTAGCACATGCGCAAGGCGTGCACATAGCCGCTACATGTGCCATGGTGGAGCGCACAGTGGCGCAAGTGGTCGCGTGAGCATATCACGTGGAATTCAGCGAAACACAAGGGGGTAAACCCGCAGATGGGCTCAGTGAGTGCACCGTCTGTCTCCCCCGTGTCCGCGTAGCTCAATCGATAAGACAACGGGCTCTCGCTGCGTTTCTTTATTCGTTCCAGGTTCGATTCTGGTGGTGCAAGTAACTTCGTTTACCCTTTGCGGGAGTTTTCTGTTGACACCAACGGTCGCGAGAGAACCCTTTGGGGGTAGAGGTAGACAGCTTGGCTTCGAAACGTGGACGTATACATCGACACCTCTTTGCCAGCTGCAGTGTCATGGCCTGTGGTATTCGAAGAAGCGGTTCTGTTGCTTTTCACAGCGACGGGGGTGCTTTGCAAGCTCTAAGAAGGCTGTCCAACCACTGCAGTCAGCTTGTCTATGAAATCAGTGAAATCCACACAGCGGTAGTGCGCGCGGGCCATCACATCGTGCTTCAATGGCTTTCTGGTCATTCGGGAATAGAAGGAAATATAATATCTGATGCAGCCGCCAGCGCTGGCCACTCTCTGCGTAACACGACACAGCTTCCTTTCTCTCGAGAGGATCTATCCTTTCTCTCGAGAGCACTTATCTATCGAACTGGTTGGAGAGAGCAAATGTGGAAGTGGCAGCACTCTCGCAGCGGATATCCACCTCTTCATGGAATTGACCCTTTCTGTAAATTCCGTGTTCCACCCGAACTAAGCAAAGCGTCTGAAGGTGTACTGCATCGTTTGCGTCTCAACGTGGCTTACACCCGAAGCTTCAAGTTCAAAATAGGGTGGGAGGATTCACCACTGTGCCCCACGTGCGCTGTGCGCGAGACTACCGAGCACTTGTGTGCCCGTATGCCCGCGATTTTCCGCTGCGCGAGTTACAGCGGCGAGCTGCCTGTCTCGTGTTAGACGCGGAGCAAGCCTTTGGTTGTGTCACTTTCTTGGACCCTGGGACAACAACAATAACTCATATTTAGGGACAAAAATTGTTCTGCGTTTTTTGAGAGATTCAGGACTAGACAAAACTTTGTAATTCTTCCATTGTGCGCATGGCTACGTCTGTACGCGTTTGCGTCGTCATGTACGCTTTGACTCCTTTTTCTTGTTAGGCGCTCTGCGCTTCCTGGGCTTCATTCGCTCATTTTTTTCTTTTCCTTAACTTTATTTCGAGTTTTTTTCTTGAACTACATTGCGTGCCATTTTTATTTAACTTTTGTTTTTTCTCTCTATTGCTGCTTTCCCGATTTCTCACATTTACTTCACTGCATTGTAATCATCCCCATCTGGCGTAGCAAGCACTGCCGCTAACAGAGCTGACCTCTCCAGCCCACATTAAAGAGTTCTCTCTCTCTCTCCCAGATAGATACTCCCCTAAAAGTGTTGTACACACCAGCAATTACAGGGCGTTGGACGTTAGTGTGGATTCTGGCCTTGCGGTGAAACTGGTTCACCTGTTGTGCGGGTTGTTTGTGAGAAATTCCTTTCACTTTTTATTGGTTACATGGTAAGGCGAAGATATAGATGACCCAGAGCAATCATCAACATTTTCTTCATCATCGCTTGTCTCGGAGGGCTCAGCGGTGGTGAAGGGGGGGGGGGGTACAGTGATCTTCATCGTCACGTTCCAAGAAGTTACTAAATTCGCGGACATCTTCGCCGGCGACGACGCGGCCTAATATTTTGCTAACTTCAATGCGTAAAAAAGAATCGCAAAGAATTCAAATGCTTACAGTTGAAATCGATGTTGGAAAGAGTATCAAAAGCGATGCAAAAGTTGTGTTGTCAGTGCACACCAACTGTATCAAATTTGAAATCAATACGCGGAAATAAACTGTATCAATACGCGGAAATTTGAAGCAACGTCAAACATTGGGTGGACCCCAAAAATGATCGCAAGGGTCGTGCAACGTTTTCTAAAGAACAAAATGGCCAAATGCAGGACAAAAAAAAAACGGAAGTAATCACTGTTTTTTTGAGTAAAATTACGCCGGTTGGATGCCGCGGCGCGAGAACCCGCGTGCGGCCGGATTTCTTGAGCTGCCAGTACCTCTTGAGCTGCCAGTACTTTTGAACTACTCAAATCAGAAAACTTCATCAGTGTAGCAAAAACGATACTCTAGGCTTTGGCCTCAGCTTTGTTTGATTTATCGTCCCTTTCTGGCTTCTCAAACACCGCGTATCAAATTTGATACGCTGGGCGTTTTGGGAAAAGTGGTTATAAAGCGAAGCTTTCTTTATACAAACTCAGTTGAATCAAAGTCCAAAACTCCAGCTGCCAAAGTTTTAAAGCCGAAGTCCGAAACCAATGCCCTCGCTACGAATTCCGCACAAAATGCGGCGTGCTCCGAATGTGATTATATCGCAATCGAATAAACTCCGGTGCCATAACGCGAGGGTCTGAGCTTCGTTCAGACCACGGAAAGCGCTTTTTTTTCTTGAGGCGCGCACTCCAGCACCTGCTCGTGGGCCCCCTCGCCACTTTCCCTTGCGCTTCTTGGCCGAGCATTTTCGCACTTCTCCGAGCGGATTTTTCTGTTAATGTTCGGCACGGCCGAAGCTCGAGCTTAAACAACTCAGTTGTTAAAAGCTGTAAGACACAAACGTTATACCTCATTCCAGAGTCTTTTTTTTTTCAGAAAGCGAGCAAAAAATGGGGCATGCTGGCAAACGTTTACGCCGTTGATTCGTAGACGCAGAGTGAGCGAAGGACGGAGACCGACAGAGCGCGTGCTCAGAAAGGGGAACGTCAGCTGAACCGGCGGCGGAAGCATCGGTTGCGGTGGCGCTGCGTTCACGCTACTGGCGATTTAGTTGCTGCGTTCGGGTAGCCAACCTAGTTCGGGGACAACTCAACAACGACAACGGAAATTGCCCCTGCGCGTTACCACCACCTCCGGGCCCCACTGCGCCCCACAGCGACTTTTTTGAACGCGACACGCGTCGTTTGCATGATTATGGGAGTCCTCAAAAGCTAACCGAGACAGCGGCGATAAGGTTGTGCTTCTTTTCAATAAACTGAAAATAAACGACACGCTGTACGTTTGGGATAAACACGTAGGAAAAAAGATACCTCTGCAGCCGGCGCGTTCCGAAACTGCTGGCCACTGTGGGCCTGCTCTCTACGGCATGCCAAGGAATGAGGCACACTGCGGTTGCGTGAAAGAACTCTTTACTTACATCTTCCAACGCGCTGTCGCCCGTCCGGGCATACACACACACACCATCACCAGAAACACTCTCTGTCCCGAATCCGAGTCCCCGCGCGCGGCTCTTCAGCTCCACCGCCCGCTCCAACACATCCCCTCGCGCCATCACTCGGGCACCCGCCTCTCCCAAGTCTTGCGGCCCCGTAGCCGCACGGCAGGCGAGGAGGGCAAGGGAGGGGAGCTCACGGCGAGGGGCTCCGGGCAACACCCTCTAGGCCAGAAGGTGTGCCAAGGCGCTCCCCACACCACGAAGGCAGTAGTTCAAGTACATGAAGCCAAGCAAGCACGCCGTCGTTTTCTTTGTGGTGTTTCAATGCCAGAAGTATAGTGAACAAAACGGAAAAACTAGAGATTTTACTGGCTTTCTCACCTGATATTTTGGTGATTACCGAGACGTGGCTTCATTCCAGCATCCATGATTCAGAAATAATTCCAGAAGGCTATAGCACTCTTCGCAAGGACCGTGATAGCCGTGGAGGCGGAGTGGCTATAGCTGTAAAAGGTGGTCTAGCGTTCCAGGAAGAACATGGTATACCGAAACACGAGAGTATGTGGTGCACTATCACATTTCAAACCACACCTCTACCAATAAGTGGAGTATACAAACGACCAGGGACACCTGAATCTTATCTTACGGTATTGCACAACTACTTCCTCGAGAAAATGCATGATAGGACGAAGTTAGTACTTGTTGGCGACTTCAGCTTGGCAGGAATAGACTGGGAGAACCTAACCGTCAGCAATAGGAGGCAAATAGCTGCGAGCAACTTTGGATACCATGCTAAGTTTCTCATTATCTCAATGCGTAACGCAAGCGACACGCATTCAAGGGCTTGCTTCAAACATCTTAGATCTTGCTTTAATTCTAGCTCAATAAATGCTCAAGCTATGGTGGAAGATGGAATCTCTGACCATAAACTGGTTTTAATTGAATTCCCCAATCTTAGCCTGGCAAAAAGTGACAATGAAACTTCACATATATTTATTAAAGATTATTCCAGAGCGGCCGATGAAAGCATTATTGATTACCTAGAAATGAAGTTAGACGATTTTTACGCTGACCCTTCCGATGATGTTGACAGCTTGTGGTTAAAATTTAAGGCGGCAATTTTTCACAGTGAAGAAACCTACATTCCTACGAAACGGAAGAGGACAAAATGATAAGGACTCCTTGGATAACGCGAGGAATAATTCATATGAAACGGAAGCTGAAAAGAATGCGGAAGCGTAAATGCAATCCAGCTATAATAAACAGTGCTACCAAGAATTTAAAAGCCTGTTGCGCCAAGCGAAGAACTATTTTTTTTTTCACACACCCTAACCGATTTTATGACAGTACAACCGTGAAAATTATGGCGTTACCTAGCTAAGCCTGGACAGTCCAACCCGTAAGATGGAATCCAACGGCATCTTTACTGAAAATACGCACGAATAGTTAACTCGTTTCAATTCCTTTTTTTTTCAATCGGTATTCACCCAAGCATTGCCCAGTTCAAGGGCCGATTGTTGAACGTGACTCGGCCATGCCGGAAATCGAGATAACCCAACAAGGTATCTTGAACCTGCTTTTACAACTTGATGTTAAGAAGTCGCCGGGTCCAGATGAAATCCCAAATGCGTTTCTTAGGCGTTATGCAGAACAACTTGCTCCTTTTTTGTTTTAAAATATTTATGCTTTCACGGAGAACTGGTGCACTTGCGAGAGACTGGCTACGCGCAAAGAATAATTCCGATCCATAACAAGTGGCAACAGATTTCTGTGGACACGTATCGGCCCATATCGCTAACGAGCCTCTGTTGTAATTAATGGAGCATATCCTCAACAAAGCCATTATAAATTACTTAGAGTCTAACAATATCCTGTACCCGAAGCAACACGGAATTCCGCAGGGGGTCTGTCCACGTTAACGCAACTTGCAGAAATAACGCATGACTTCGCTGGCATATTGACTCCGAACTTAGGCTGACGCAATGTTTATAGACTTTGCGAAGCTTTCGATCGGTGCCTCATTCCAATTAATAACCAAGCTTGAATCCTTTGGAATTAATAGCAAAGTAGTTTGCATGGATCTCGGCTTACTTAATCATTCAGCTCCCAGTATGTAACATTAAACGACGTAGATTCTGACTGCCTCAGTGTTTGTCCGGTGTACCCAAGGGTCTGTGTGGGCCAACATTATTTCTTATTTACGTTAATGACATCTCTTCTTGTGCGGAACCAGGTGCAACATTGCGACTTTTCGCAGATGACTGCGTCATTTACAACTACCATACGCAGTATTGATGACCAATTAAAGCTCAATTCTTCTTTACAAAACATTTCCCAATGGTGCGAGATGTGGGGATGGAAATAAATGTGTCTAAAACCCGCGTTCATAAGCCTAACCAAGAAAAACCTCTGTCTTTTTTTTTGTGTACAGTCTTGATGGTTTAATATTAGTAAAGTTGACAACGTAAAATATGTGGGCGTCACATTCTCGCAGACTTAAAATGTAACAGCACATTAACAATACATGCGCCAAGGCATTTAAACAACTAGGATTTCTGCGCAGAAAATTGAGCAAAGCACCTTCAGCAGTTACACTAACCGCCTACAAACCTTGGTCAGCCCTATCCTAGAATACGGAAGTATAGTGTGGGACCCTCATCAAAATTACCTTCGCGACAAACTTGAAAGACTGCAGAAGAGGGCCCTGAGGTTTATCTATTCAAAATACTCTTGGCGCGACAGTGCAACGGACATGCGCAATCAAGCGCACCTAGCCACTCTGTCTTGCCGGCGTCATGTTGCTTCCATGAAGTTCTTTACCTCCTTTTTCACGGTCACCTTAAAATCCGTAAAGACGACTATATTCATCCGCCTGGCCGTCATTCTAGTAGGACGAACCACGATAAATGCATACGCCCCTTCAGTGCGCATAGCAATGTGTTGAAATATTCCTTTTTCCCTCGCGCTGTGAACTGCTTGGAACGCGCTACCAAGTGAAGCCGTTAATATTACAAATATTGATCAATTTTGTTCATTTGTGGAGCAGGTAACAGAAGCCTGTATAGTTATTTTTTTTGTTGTTCTTGTGTTGTGATAGCGAAAAAAATTCCCCGCATTTCCCCGAGGGGAAGAATGTGAAAGTGCGAATGCACGAGTTGATTTGCGCGGTTCGGTAATGTTCGCGAAGAGAGAGATCACACACACACACACAACTACAAAGAAAGAAAGATGCATTTATTCACAGACACCTATTTGTGTTGTCGTTGTACTTGATTGCTAGAGCGGATCCAGCTTTGAAATTTCGTGTCAGTACTCCTTAAACGGGTGCATTAGCCCTTCTCACGCCCGATTCCTGGCCAATCCCCCACGTGGGTATGTGCCATGTCAGCGGCCAACACAAGAATGAGCCAGGGGGACGCGGCCAGGCAGCGCGCGCCCATCTCCCCCCGTTGCCAAGGAAGACGAGGAGCGCGCGCACCCGCAGCTGTTTGCTATGCGGACGACGGCGGCGACGCTTCAGGCTCGCTTAAGAAGTGCATTCGCACTTAAAACGTGTTTGCAGTGGTGTATTGTACTTTTAAGTGCATAATTCTTTTTCCCTGCGTAGCACGCGGTCCTACATTGCTTCGCTTCTCGTGTAGGGCGAGCTCGAAGTTCTATTGATGTACTCGCGGTGGGGAGTGTTCCGCTGATCATGCCTCAAAAGATGTATTTCCTAGGCAATTAATACCTGAGAAGGGTATGCCCGCTTCCCGTAAAGGGTACTGCAGAAATTTCAGCATTGATAAATACATAAATAAAACATAAATTAAATACATAAATAAATTAAATAAATAAACTTGTCGCACTTAATGTAAAATAAATTCCTACAGCGACGGCAAAAAAACTAGGTGTGAAAAAGAAGTGTTGCGTATTAAGTGCCGTCTCGTTTCGAAGCGTGCGTGCGCGTTCACAGGCGGGACCGTCGCTACCGCAAAGTGGCGCAGTACATGAGGGACTGACGTTCCTGCCTTGCCCGCGCCTGTCGGGTGACGTCATTTCTAAGCGCATTTCGGCACCTTCTCCGCCCTGTCGAGCGGCGCTTAAAGGCTTTGACGACAGGATACCCCATGGCCATAAACCGCTCAGAAGTGCAAGCAACCTAATTAGGGAACTACAACCGGCAAGTCGCCGAAGAGGGAGGGGAAAAATTCCCTAAAAAGACGGAAGCTGAATAGGGAGGGAGCTTACCCCAGAGCAATGGGGACTGAATGTGGATGAAAAAGTCGGACTGAACAGTTGTCGTGGATCCATAAAACATTACGAAAGGGGTACACAACTAGGGTGTAATAAGACTAGAAAGGGATGCCCCTCAGGAATGATGCAGGGGATTTTTTTTGAGAAATGAGGGTTTTTTTGTATTTTGGTTTCATTCGGCATGTTTCTGCGTAGGTTGGGTGATTACTTCTAGTATTCGAGAACAGTCAAATGGGGTGGGGGAGGATGCTGGTGGTAATGGAGAGACATAGGGGTCCCTGAAAATGTGCAGAGGCGAGTGGTACCTGACGGTTAGGAAGACCTAAGTTTAATAGGGCTAAGAGTTGTACATATATAAATAAAAAATAAAAAAATAAATTGTAAAAAAAAGGCGATAAATGAGCTAATACAACTTAAGGAGGGACAAAACAATTGCAAGAATAAGGAGAGATAGCGTAGAAAAAGGAAGCGGAAGAGGACGCGATAAGGGGTGAAGGTTTATGTGCCAGGAAGTTGGAATTAAGGGCTTGATGCAAGTATAAGGTGTGAGACTTTGAAGTAAGAACGTGATTAAGGTAATCGGCCGCTCGCCGTTAAAAAGTGGTGGTGAGGTAATAAAGGGCGTGGTGTGACAGCCTGAGGTACGGTCAGGCGTAGTCACAGGGTAGAGACAATAACAGGTGGTAGAGAATACGCAGATATCGTGGCGCGCGGGGTTGTAGAAAAAAGGTGGCCGCGCTAAATTATCGCCGCAACGCGGTACAGAAGAGGTTTGAATCAATTGTCGCGTGGTTGCAAAGAAAGTGGGTAGAAAAAACCTAGCGCGGATAAGGGGAATTCGGTCGGGAAGGTAAAATTGGGAGTGTTGTCAAGCTGAGACGTGGAGTTTAGTTCCGAATTCAGGGCTACGGTAGACGGCGAAAGTGTAGGTGGACAATGGAAGGGGGGGTTTTGCCCGTACTTAAACCTGGTTTGAGTATTAAGGGTGAAATTGGTCGGTGACGCGCAACAGTGCCGCTGGACCAGGGGCGTTTAGTCAGGGGGAGGCGACTCAATGAAGGCTCAAGCGGGGTTTGGGACCGAGTGGAAAGAGGATGAGCTGTGAATAAAAAGATGGAAGTAATGACGAGTAAAGCTAGTGAGTCCGAGAGTATAGTGGGAGGTTCATTGTGCTTGAGGTCGAGATTTTGGTAAAGAAAGCGCAGAAAGGGTGTAGCAAAATTAATGCGAGGTAAGAGAAGGGGCTATGAGTGAAGGAGAAGCAGGTCTGCAAAGAAAGAGGGGCCACGTGAATTGGCGGTAAGGAAGGGGAATGGTGGGGGGGTGGTTATAGGGCCAATAGAGGGAAGAATGAAGTTATTAGCGTGGAAGTAAGGTGGGATAAAAGACGTAAAAAAGGATTGAGTGTACCAAATGTGTTCTCTTCTGAACGAATTAAACAATGGTTTAAGTGCAGTCTCGTTTCGAAGCGTGCGTGCGCGTTCACGGAATCCGGGACCGTCGCTTCCGCAAAGTGGCGCAGTACATGAGAGACTGCCGTTCCTAACTTGTACTAGAGTATATGGTGACGTCATTTCTAAGCGCATTTCGCCACCTTCTCCGCCCTGTCGCGCGGCGTCTTAAAGGCTTTCCCGACAGGTATAGCCGCCAGGCCATAAGTCCCTCACAAAAGAGCAAGAAACCTCATTAGGAAGCTACAGACCAATACTTTTCCGCACCCTACCAGGCTCCACGCTATATTCCCCACAATGTATACATCCACTTTCCCTCACTGTGGAGAGCTCTCGACCTTATATCACATGCTGTGGGCTTGTCAACATAATAAGAATATAGAAAGAATACGAAATCCAACTTAGAGCAGTGGGAGCGAGAGCTGGCCAGCTCAGATCCTGATTGTCAGCTTCGGCTCATCGAGAGGGCGAAGGCGGCAGCAAGCTCTTCTGGGGTCCTGGACTGAGGACTCCACTCACAGCGCTCTTGTTTGATGTCAATAAAAGGTTTCCTCCCCCTCCTCCTCCTCCTCTGGACGCTTAGTCACCCGTTGCACGCGTTGCAACGTGGAGTGTGCAGCGAAAGTATGCCCGAGTACGCTCCAAAAGAGGGTGAAATGGGAACGACGGCGACGAGATGCCGATACGTGGGGAGAACAACAGGAACGGCAGGTACATATATCCAGGAGACGGGTCCACTGAGCACGGCAGGCAGGGTGGGCGAGGCACGTGCGAGAAAGGCCCTGTTGCGGGGCTCTAAAGCAGTAACAAGGCCTGCGCATTGGGGTGAGCCTCAGGTCTGCGATCTAGAGAGGTGTGGTGCTCACGTATTGTTAAGGATGTAAGCTGCCTAACGTGTCAACGCAATGTACATTTGCTTATCTTCTCTCTCGCGTAATACGTTTATTGATGTTGCTGACAAACGTTTATTTGAGCGGACACTGGCTGCAAGAATGTTAAAGCGACTCTGCAGCACTTCCCGTAAACGCTTTTACTCTTTCCTTCGCGTCTGCAAGCTATGCCAAAGCTACAGTTTATTTATTTATTTATTTATTTATTTATTTATTTATTTATTCTCAGGGCCAAAGCATTACACCAGGAAGTGCAACTGCGTAATTCGCTCGTCGGAGCAGATACGCCTTCGGTTTTTCCTTTACATTTATGGCTTTCTTTTTAAAGCGGCTGTGGAATGCCTTTATTGCTGCCATTGAAGGAAAGCCGGCCGCTGTAGTGACGTAATTAAAGAGGTTGAAGAAAGGTAAAAACCGGGAAATAGAGAAAAAAATCCCGCCATCTCCACGAAGTGAATGATGATGAGAGGGGCGAAGCTAAAATGCTTATCGGTGAAACCGTGAAACATTGTTATAGGTCTTCTTGACGGTGCGCAATGAGTGAAGGACAGAAGGCGCGTTCGTAGCCATGCTCGCGTCTCGGTTTGTAGCGCAGTGGGAATTGCGCCACGTAGCTCTCGCCGCGGCCAGGGAGTCGTGGGACCGGAACCGTGGCGCCGCCGCGTCAAGACCACACTCCTCGCTCGCAAAGCTTGACACTTCCTGTCGACGACGTCGATGTTTGTGGTGATTATGTAGGGCTTGTTTGGGACGATGAGAATCTCCCATGGGTAAGTTGGCGAATTCGGTGTGTGACATTGTAGCCACCTTGGCCGTGGCCCTTCTGCAGAGCGTCTTGTGTCGCGTACCCCCGGTACGTGTCTTGAGCTCGCAGGCGACGAACGACAACCTCTTCTTCTCTTCCTTTCCTCCTTGTTGGGTAGCAACGAACGCGGTTGAACGTTTTGACCTCTTCGGCCAAACTTTGGTTGGCCAATCCCTAGGGGGATCCTGCCGCAATCATCATCGTGGTGCCGTGCAGCAATGAGCAGTAACGAGGGACCGGGACGGGCCCGAGCAAGAGGAGCTCCGCCCCTAAAAATCTTTTGAACGAGTTTAAAAGTTATCTAATGGGCATGGGGCAGTATTTTTGGCTGAGGTACTTGCGACTCCCTAATCTAAGTACTGGATTTAATGGTTGACTGCGTTCTGCAAGCACTGAAGGTTTCGGAAAAGGCTGATAAAAGTGTTGCAGGGTCCCTTAATGGTTTTTAGTGCCCGAAGCCCCCCCGGCTATAAGGCCACGCGTGGCGGAGTGCTACTGGCCTTAGTTTTAGACAACGCGCATCGAAGTACCAACGCGGAGAGGCATATTGTTTTTCTCCCTCATTTAGACAAAAAATGCGCAAGAGGCTTAGAACTGCTAAAATGGGAGGTCGAGGCCCAGATGTGCCTTTGTTGAGCTGCTTTTGAACTTACTGGGGCTGCCTTCCAGCGAGCGAGAGATTGTGTGCTTCATGTAATAGCTGAGTAGTTGTCTGAAGAGTCTATAAACTTTCATACCAATAGGTGCCGGAGCGATTAATCCATCGGTGCAGTCCCATTCCGTCGTGGCTGCCGCCATAGCAGCTAGCAACACTCCTCTCCTACGTGGCTTGGGTTGCCACGTGGCTTTTTTTTAAATGCAGAGCATTTCAGTAACTCACGATGTCACCTGCGTTGGCGTCCGTAGTCCGCACCGCTCCCCTCCCTACTATATAAAAAAAGAAATACTATCCGGCGCCAGCTTTCGATCCCTCGACCCTGCGGGCGGAATGCAATGTACATTGTACTCTAACCACTGCGCCACAAAGCCAACACAGAATTTGAGGCTACGGACGCGCCTTATATCCTTGACTCATTCAAATTACTGCTGACGAGTGCTCTCTCGTCAGCAGTTGCCACAAGTGCAACAGCATTAACGTGACGCAAACTACTTAACGTCGTGCGCCCCCGGAAATGCTCTGCATTTGATCGTGCCCCTCGCGAGGGGGATGTTTCAATGCGTCTTCCTACTGGCCAGTACACTCGTCGCCATCTGTCGGATGTTGTGCGAACCCTTTGCAGCTGATGGCGCGCGATTTGAAACGACATTTGCATATGATCAAACTGAAAGGCTCTCCATTTATAAGGAACACGCAGCAAGTTTTTAAGCCACAATCGCAAGTGGTCTTCTCAAAACGATAATGCAAAAAATATTGTTTCCATTACTTTTTATAATTAATTAACGCTCCCTGTAACAAACTTCCAGACTGAACACTGAGTGAGTGAGTGAGTGAGTGAGTGAGTGAGTGAGTGAGTGAGTGAGTGAGTGAGTGAGTGAGTGAGGGGTCTTTACGCACTTGGAGCTGGAGTCTAACTACAGTTTTGAAGTTTCTCCTGTATCTCGCCACCCGATCCCATGTTGGTTATATCGTTGCCTAACCTTTCCCTACGACGCAGAAATTCACGTCTGTGTCTCTTTCATAAGATTTATCATACTAATAGAGTCCTCTCCGATTCACTGTTTTTGCCCCCAACCTACATATCATCACGTAGTGATCACCAATACAAGGTTGGCGTTCCTTTCAGCCACAGGAACCCATATTTCCACTCTTTTGTTCCAAAAACGTCCGGCGACTGGAATCACCTTCCAGCATTCATTGCATCAATCACTGACGCCAACGCCTTCAAAACAGCCATTTCGAACACTGAATTGTAATTCCTTGTAACACTGCCTTTTTACTGTATATTTTTTGTTAGCCTACTCCTCTCTGTAATGCCCCGTGCCTTGAGAGTAAATAAATGAAATAAATGAAAAAAAAAATGAAAATTGTATAACGGCCATGCATTCAATCTCGTGCAGTCTGTATGGGAGCTTCATCATTGCTATATTAAACACAGTGAACTCCCATTAAGACGGATTCGAAGGGACAATGACAATTAGTTCGTCTTATCGTAAGTTCGTCTTATCACAAGCCCTCCCCCCGAAAAAGAATAGGCAACACGCCTAGCTGTATGAAAATATCTTGCTTCAAGACAGTGAATGAGGTAGACTTACAATGGAGGAAAAAGAGAAAAAAACGTTTATTTGCTGCTAACGTGTCAAACTCAACAAAAAAGTGAACTCCTCTTCTTGTTGCTGTTCCATGAAGCTTTTAAAAATTCTCTTGCAAATAATTCTGTTGAAGATCCACTTTTCTATTTAGAGGACAGCTTTAAGCAATGCCTTGATAATAATAATGTTTTTTTTTTGCAATCATACAGAACTATTAAGACTGTTCATGAGCCGTGCCAAGGGGCAGTGGAATTTTTCTGCCCGGTACCCGGACACGCGCTGGTTGAAGCGCGGCTCGCCTAGAGACGAGTGACAGATTTCCCTCCAGTATTTAGTAGCATAGAAATCTATGTAATGCCTGTACTACACGAGCGTTTGAAAGGACATTTCAGCGAAGGACCTTCCAAATTTCAAATCCCATTCGAACTGGAAGGAGTTTCGCCAATCTATATACACGACAATTCCCAAAGACAGTTGAAAGTTTCCGCGTTCGCCCGTTATGTTTTGGTGTTGCCACTGTTGCCCTGTTTCATTACTGACAAAAAATTAACTTTAGATTTAAAATGAGCAAAGAAACAGTTATCAGCGATCAAATTGATCATAATCTACGAGCGCGCACAAAACATGCGCTTACACCCAGTTTTTTTCCTCTTCTTTTCGCAGCGCTGGTGTTGAGTGTACCAAGCTTCCTTGTGATCGTAGTGCGAATAACATAAAACAAAAAAGTGAGAAATTGTGAAGATTGTACACTTTAAAATTCAATTTTCGCTCGTAAATAGTTGTTTTTGTAATTACGGCACGCAGGAACTGCTCCCGAGAGTACGAGCGTTCGCGTTTCAAAGGCCTTTGAGAATCTCAAAGGCCGTTGGTGGTGCTCTTGTGACTCAAATGGCATTTCATCCAAAGGCCTTCGAAAAACGTCGTGTAGCAGCTCAAAGGTGTCATTCGAGTCAAAGGCCTTCGAAACGCTGGTATAGCACGGGTGTTAAAAGGCTAGAAAATGCGACGCTTTACTGTATCACTCATGTAACCAACTCTTCTCTGCGCAGGCCCTGGAGGAGCGCGAGCGGGAGGTGTCGCAGCTGTCGCAGACCCTGGAGCAAGCGACGCGCGACCTGGAAGACCAGAGCGCCATCATCGAGGCCCTGCAGATGCAGCGCCACCTGCAGCAGCAGCAGCAGCAGCAGGACGGCGGCGGCGAAGGCGGGAAGCAGCAGGGCGCCGGGCGGGGAGGCCGCTGGCTGGACCTGCAGAGGACGCTGCGCGAGAAGAGCCTGCTGCTCAGGTAGTGCACCCTTCGCCTGCCTGCGCGCCGCATTGCGTAGGCCTTCTACAGTCACGGACACAAGAAATGCGATCAGGAAAATATCCACCACGAAGAAACACGAGCAGTGGAGATAAAGAACGGCCCGCTAGTGGGATATTTCTAAAAAACACATTTCAAGCATCGTTAAAATAATAAAGCCACCCGCAATTTCGCTCTCGCGGAAAGAAATCGCGTTTTTTTCGTATTAGTTCGTATTCGCGTTTCATTTGTTTATGACTACATGCCGCGTGGGGTGTGAACCATGCACTGTCCCCTTTTTTACTTACTGGTGAATCGGTGCCGGGCTCCCAAGTGCCGCGCGTGAAGGCTTAAAAACACGGTGAAGACGATTGATTGCTAATAACATACCCTTTATATCTGGGTGATCACGTTTGTTCCCACACCTAAGAAAGCTGTTTATACTACCCGCTAATTTTTGAACCGAAAGAAGAAACAAAACACAATAAGGATAAAACTGCTACCGAAAACCCGCAGAAAGCGGCTACTAAAATTGCTTGAGGCCCTCCACACTTCAGTCATCATTCGCATAGAATCAGCAAACTACCCTTTCTATCGTTTAGTATCAACGCCACGACGGCGTATCGCCATACGCGACTTCCAAATGCCGTGCACGGCCAGGGCCATGACGAGGTCGTATGGTACCCCATTTTCACTCTCAATGGGCGGGAACCTGATTCCATGTGCGTCCAGAGGGAAGTCCTTTTTAAGGTCCGCTGAATTACGTCCCAGAAACTTTTCCCATTCCAGCACTCGAGGAACACATGTTCTACCAGTCTCAGGCTTTTCAAACAGGTAGGATTCAACCCCCATGACATGTACAAACCTTTCTCTTTCTGTCACGTTTTTACTGGAAGGACTCCCACGTGAAGCTTAAAAAAGAACGACTTAACCCATGGCGCTGCCGCCATTCGTTTTAAACGCTTGAGCACGTCCTGTCCCGGCCCTGTATGGTACATTGTCCTGTACAACAGCACTGGTAGTACAATTTCAACCAAATCGCCGTATACACGTTTTTTTTGCGTAACCGCTTGATATGTACTGAAGCGTGCACTCAAAAACTGAGTCGCTTTTGAACAACTTCACAGAAGTACCCTTGATTACTCCGATGCAGACGTAACATCAAATTCAGGTAAATGGCTCGATTAATGGCTGTAACTTTTGGGCAACTTTAGACGGAGACAAATACAAAAAGGGACACGATGACCAGCGCAGACTAACAACTGAAATTTATTTCTCACTAACAAACCCTTGATCACCGCGCATGAGCGGATGAGTACACGTTCCAACAGAATGCAAAACATGATAACCGTACAATCATATTAAACTATCTCGTATTGGTCAGCAACTGGATTTCGTTTTCTGACAAGGCGACTGAAGGGTGGCTCATGCATGCTCCCTTGATTGCAGCCATGAGCCATGCTTCAACAATTTCCCTTGTAGTCTGATTAGGGTGATAGAACACAATACTAGTTTGGTTAAACAAAGGCTCGCACTTGTCTAACGTTCATTGCTTACAGTGCATTGCCAAATGCGTCCATGGCCTTCCTTTCAAGCTGGACAAGTGTTCCCTAAGCCTAATATTTACACATCTCCTTGTTTGACCGACATAATGCTGTCCGCAAGGGAAAGGACTCTTGTAAACTACGTTCTTTTCGCATTTCCAAATACGTGTGTTTGTGACTCATCGTGCACTTCCTAGTTTCGGCTCTTTTTCGTCCTTCGTACAATTTATTCACTGCCGGCCACACACTCCCCACTTTCTTCTTTGATACTTTCACGTGATACTTGGCTGGAACGTTTTTAAGTTTGTGTGACAGTCCGTGCACGGAAGGGATTACTGAAATTTTATTTTCTGGGCTTCTGTCCTTCGCCTTGCACTCCGACTTTACTCTTTTCAATAGCCTTTCGCAAGCAGTCAGCAACACCGAGGTCGGGTACCCAGCCTTTTTGAGGCGGTGCTCTTGCTCACGGTATGCTTCACCCATTTTGTGCTTGCAAGTCTTGGTGAGAGCGGATTTGAGACATCCCATGGCGAGGCCGTTTTTTACTATCCTTGAGTGCCGAGACGTGTAATCCAGGAGTGGTTTTCCGTGCGTGGCGAGTATTGCCAGCACATGTGGTGCTCTTCAAATGTGAACCTCACATCCAGGAACTGTAGAACCTGGAGTGTGTGCCCGGCAGGGAATAAATTGTACGAAGGACGAGAAAGAGCCGAAACTAAGAAGTGCACGGTGAGTCACGAACACAAGTTTTTGGAATGCAACAACAACGTAGTTTACAAGATTCCTTTCCCTTGCGGGCAGCATTATGTAGGTCAAAAAAGCAGATATGTAAATGTTAGGCTTAGGGAACACTTGTCCAGCTTGAAAGGAAGGCCATGGACGCATTTGGCAATGCACTGTGAGCAATGTACGTTAGAGAAGTGCGAGCCCTTGTTTAACCAAACTACTATTGTGTTCTGTCACCCTAATCAGACTACCAGGGAAATCGTTGAAGCATGGCACATGGCTGCAATCACGGGAGCATGCGTCGAGCCACCCTTCAGTCGCCTTGTCAGAAAAAGAAATCCAGTTGCTGACCAATACGAGATAGTTCAATATGATTGTACGGTTATCATGTTAACGTGTACTCATCCGCTCATGCGCGGTGATCAGGGGTTTGTTAGTGAGTGTACGTACATTTATATGTGTTGCTTAAGAAATAAATTTCAGTTGTTAGTCTGCGCTGGCCTTCGTGTCCCTTTTTGTATCTGTCTCCGTCTAAAGTTGCGCAAAAATGGTACAGCCATGAATTCAGAATACCAACTAGCCCGCCTAACCGTGTTATTGCCTTGGATAACTTCAGCCGACACACAGCGCGGAAGAAAACATCGTTCACTACCACGAAACAAAAATGGTTGCGGCTTAGCTAAGCTAAAGCAAAAGCTTGGCTTGGTTCAAGGGTTGAGTCTTAGTTTCGCTTGGTTGACCTTTGATGCAGCTGTATTGCCGCGGCACGGGGGACCACGGCTCAAGGCCTGTCCGTCCCGTGCAACGCTCACAGAAGGAGGCCCGGCGTTGCTTTCATTTTTGACGAACTCGGCGTTCCTCTTTCACGGCGAACGCGGCGCGAGATGAGTCACGTAGCCCGAGACGACGCAGCGGCGCATGCATGGTCGGCTGCTGATCAGCTGAGCGGCCGCTCGCGTCGCGGTTCCGCCGCTACGTGGGCAGAACGACTTAAATTAAAACGGGGCCTTGTGCGTAGCGCCAACCGCGGGCACGGCGAATCACGTGATGCGCTTCGTGGGGGTGCATCTCCGGCAGTGTTGTACACGTTCCTCCAAAATAGGAACGAAAGCTCGTTCCTCGTTCCTTGCCAATTTTGAAACGAGTTCCCGTTACAAGTTCCTTTATTGCGAAAGGAACGCGCGTTCCAGTTCCATTTCGAAAATTGGAACGTGTCGTTACATTAACGTTACAATTAGGTTTTTAAATCTAAACATAGTGTCGGATAATCCTGGGTCGAAATTAAGTGAGACATTTAAAACTCACATCGAACTACGTATATTATACGAATATTAACACCACCGGCAGCAGATTATCTGGGCATAAAGATAACCAAAAGAAACGCCCCTAGGCGAATTTTTTCAGGGAGCGCCGGACAAACTCCAGACGGCTCAAGGACATTTCGGTGCAGGATATTTCAGTGCGGAAATTTCGGTGTACGGACACATCGTTGTACGTACGAGCGTTTACGAGCGTTTCGGTGCACGGACAGTTCGGTGTACGGACATTTCGGTGTACGGAAATTTCGGCGACCAAATTATCCGGTGCTTGCCTCTTTGCGACAGCCGTTATATTTTTATTTCCGGTTAACGTGGGTTATGAACAACAACCTGGAGCAGCGAATTTATTTTTTTGATTGATACCATGTTCGATCTTTGACAGGTATTTTTAGAAATTCTACATTTATATATTTTTGTTTAACACCTCTTCCTGGGGACACCTGTTATGCAGCCGATTGAATTCTTTAGCACACGTTTTTTTTATTTATGACAGGTTGTTAATTTATATTCGCTCTTTTTTAGCTAAGACAATTAACTGGTGTTTACGATGGTCTACCGCATCTTTTGTATTTTTTTTTTGAAATTACACACGCTCAAATTACAGAAATTACATGCACACTCTCAATATCCAAAAAGTAAGAAACATTAGCTAGCCCCCCAGAACGAAGAAAACCTTATGAAGAGTATTACGTAGGCTGGGCTGCCTTGCTAAAATGAATTCGCGAACACTGGTCTAGGATATTGTCGGGGAGGAAAAACGGGCCTTTTGAAAAACAGCCGCAGGTTCTGCGGCTGTTACAAGTTCCTTTATTGCGAAAGGAACGCGTTCCAGTTCCATTTCGAAAATTGGAACGTGTCGTTACATTAACGTTACACCGCAGTGATTTTTTATTTTTTACTTTGAACATACCGCCAGCCTCTTCGTGGAGGCTTTTTCAGGAATGGGGTGATACATTGAGAACAATGACATAGCACACTTCGCTTTTAAAACAGAGAAGAAGCTTTATATTCACTATGGGCGCACGTAACCTCTATAATGTGGCACAAAAAGCCACCCAAAAACGACAGAATGCGCTATCGTCACTCCAGCCTACGCCCTTCCGCGCTGTCGCGGTCATACCGGGCGCCCCCATGTCAGTATCTTTCTGCGCCTTCGAAATAATTGGCTGAAAAAAAAATCTGGTCGCGATTCATGTGTAAAGTCGGGGTTATGTGCTTCCTAAGGACAAAGAAAAAAAATGTGGTAAATGTAGAGCGCGTAACCATACCGCCAGCCTCTTCGTGTTTTCCAACCTTGGGTAATAGGCGCAAAAATCAATGCAAAATGCTAAACGGTTTTAAGCGCGCTTCACCTACGCTTATTGGCTCGGTTTCCTCCCATGGGAACACATCGTGGGGGAGCATATGGGGTTATAAGTTAACAGCTCCGACGTAAAATGAAAAAGTAGTGTCAGAAGTGGGATTCGAACCCACGCCCACATTCGTGGACCAGAAATCCCGCACCTTGTGAAGGGAAAGGCAGAGCCTTGAGTCTGGCGCCTTAGACCACTCGGCCATTCTGACAGTTGTCTAAGCGGGGGTAATAGGCGCAAAAATCAATGCAAAATGCTTAACGGTTTTAAGCGCGCTTCACCTACGCTTATTGGCTCGGTTTCCTCCCATGGGAACGCATTGTGGGGGAGCATATGGGGTTATAAGTTAACAGCTCCGACGTAAAAATGAAAAAGTAGTGTCAGAAGTGGGATTCGAACCCACGCCAACATTCGTGGACCAGAAATCCCGCACCTTGTGAAGGGAAAGGCAGAGCCTTGAGTCTGGCGCCTTAGACCACTCGGCCATTCTGACAGTTGTCTAAGCGGGGGGTAATAGGCGCAAAAATCAATGCAAATGCTTAACGGTTTTAAGCGCGCTTCACCTACGCTTATTGGCTCGGTTTCCTCCCATGGAACACATCGTGGGGAGCATATGGGGTTATAAGTTAACAGCTCCGACGTAAAAATGAAAAAGTAGTGTCAGAAGTGGGATTCGAACCCACGCCAACATTCGTGGACCAGAAATCCCGCACCTTGTGAAGGGAAAGGCAGAGCCTTGAGTCTGGCGCCTTAGACCACTCGGCCATTCTGACAGTTGTCTAAGCGGGGGGTAATAGGCGCAAAAATCACATGCAAAATGCTTAACGGTTTTAAGCGCGCTTCACCTACGCTTATTGGCTCGGTTTCCTCCCATGGGAACACATCGTGGGGGAGCATATGGGGTTATAAGTTAACAGCTCCGACGTAAAAATGAAAAAGTAGTGTCAGAAGTGGGATTCGAACCCACGCCAACATTCGTGGACCAGAAATCCCGCACCTTGTGAAGGGAAAGGCAGAGCCTTGAGTCTGGCTGCCTTAGACCACTCGGCCCATTCTGACAGTTGTCTAAGCGGGGGGTAATAGGCGCAAAAATCAATGCCAAAATGCTTAACGGTTTTAAGCGCGCTTCACCTACGCTTATTGGCTCGAGTTTCCTCCCATGGGAACACATCGTGGGGGAGCATATGGGGTTATAAGTTAACAGCTCCGACGTAAAAATGAAAAAGTAGTGTCAGAAGTGGGATTCGAACCCACGCCCACATTCGTGGACCAGAAATCCCGCACCTTGTGAAGGGAAAGGCAGAGCCTTGAGTCTGGCGCCTTAGACCACTCGGCCATTCTGACAGTTGTCTAAGCGGGGGTAATAGGCGCAAAAATCAATGCCAAAATGCTTAACGGTTTTAAGCGCGCTTCACCTACGCTTATTGGCTCGAGTTTCCTCCCATGGGAACGCATCGTGGGGGAGCATATGGGTTATTAAGTTAACAGCTCCGTCGACCGTAAAAATGAAAAAGTAGTGTCAGAAGTGGGATTCGAACCCACGCCCACATTCGTGGACCAGAAATCCCGCACCTTGTGAAGGGAAAGGCAGAGCCTTGAGTCTGGCGCCTTAGACCACTCGGCATTCTGACAGTTGTCTAGCGGGTGGTGGTAATAGGCGCAAAAATCAATGCAAAATGCTTAACGGTTTTAAGCGCGCTTCACCTACGCTTATTGGCTCGGTTTCCTCCCATGGGAACGCATCGTGGGGGAGCATATGGGGTTATAAGTTAACAGCTCCGACGTAAAAATGAAAAAGTAGTGTCAGAAGTGGGATTCGAACCCACGCCCACATTCGTGGACCAGAAATCCCGCACCTTGTGAAGGGAAAGGCAGAGCCTTGAGTCTGGCGCCTTAGACCACTCGGCCATTTCTGACAGTTGTCTAAGCGGGGGTAATAGGCGCAAAAATCAATGCAAAATGCTTAACGGTTTTAAGCGCGCTTCACCTACGCTTATTTGGCTCGGTTTCCTCCCATGGGAACGCATCGTGGGGGAGCATATGGGGTTATAAGTTAACAGCTCCGACCGTAAAAATGAAAAAGTAGTGTCAGAAGTGGGATTCGAACCCACGCCCACATTCGTGGACCAGAAATCCCGCACCTTGTGAAGGGAAAGGCAGAGCCTTGAGTCTGGCGCCTTAGACCACTCGGCCATTCTGACAGTTGTCTAAGCGGGGGTAATAGGCGCAAAAATCAATGCAAAATGCTTAACGTTTTTAAGCGCGCTTCACCTACGCTTATTGGCTCGGTTTCCTCCCATGGGAACGCATTCGTGGGGAGCATATGGGGTTATAAGTTAACAGCTCCGACGTAAAAATGAAAAAGTAGTGTCAGAAGTGGGATTCGAACCCACGCCCACATTCGTGGACCAGAATCCCGCACCTTGTGAAGGGAAAGGCAGAGCCTTGAGTCTGGCGCCTTAGACCACTCGGCCATTCTGACAGTTTGTCTAAGCGGGGGTAATAGGCGCAAAAATCAATGCAAAATGCTTAACGGTTTTAAGCGCGCTTCACCTACGCTTATTGGCTCGGTTTCCTCCCATGGGAACGCATTCGTGGGGAGCATATGGGGTTATAAGTTAACAGCCTCCGACGTAAAATGAAAAAGTAGTGTCAGAAGTGGGATTCGAACCCACGCCCACATTCGTGGACCAGAAATCCGCACCTTGTTGAAGGGAAAGGCAGAGCCTTGAGTCTGGCGCCTTAGACCACTCGGCCATTCTGACAGTTGTCTAAGCGGGGGTTAATAGGCGCAAAAATCAATGCAAAATGCTTAACGGTTTTAAGCGCACTTCACCTACGCTTATTGGCTCAGTTTCCTCCCATGGGAACGCATCGTGGGGAGCATATCGGGTAATAAGTTAACAGCTCCGACGTAAAAATGAAAAAGTAGTGTCAGAAGTGGGATTCGAACCCACGCCCACATTCGTGGACCAGAAATCCCGCACCTTGTGAAGGGAAGGCAGAGCCTTGAGTCTGGCGCCTTAGACCACTCGGCCATTCTGACAGTGTCTAAGTGGGGGTAATAGGCGCAAAAAATCAATGCAAAATGCTTAACGGTTTTAAGCGCGCTTCACCTACGCTTATTGGCTCAGTTTCCTCCCATGGGAACGCATCGTGGGGAGCATATCGGGTAATAAGTTAACAGCTCCGACGTAAAAATGAAAAAGTAGTGTCAGAAGTGGGATTCGAACCCACGCCCACATTCGTGGACCAGAAATCCCGCACCTTGTGAAGGGAAAGGCAGAGCCTTGAGTCTGGCGCCTTGACCACTCGGCCATTCTGACAGTTGTCTAAGCGGGGGTAATAGGCGCAAAATCAATGCAAATGCTTAACGGTTTTAAGCGCGCTTCACCTACGCTTATTGGCTCGGTTTCCTCCCATGGGAACGCATCGTGGGGGAGCATATGGGTTATAAGTTAACAGCTCCGACGTAAAAATGAAAAAGTTAGTGTCAGAAGTGGGATTCGAACCCACGCCCACATTCGTGGACCAGAAATCCCGCACCTTGTGAAGGGAAAGGCAGAGCCTTGAGTCTGGCGCCTTAGACCACTCGGCCATTCTGACAGTTGTCTAAGCGGGGGTAATAGGCGCAAAAATCAATGCAAAATGCTTAACGGTTTTAAGCGCGCTTCACCTACGCTTATTGGCTCGGTTTCCTCCCATGGGAACGCATCGTGGGGGAGCATATGGGGTTATAAGTTAACAGCTCCGACGTAAAATGAAAAAGTAGTGTCAGAAGTGGGATTCGAACCCACGCCCACATTCGTGGACCAGAAATCCCGCACCTTGTGAAGGGAAAGGCAGAGCCTTGAGTCTGGCGCCTTAGACCACTCGGCCATTCTGACAGTTGTCTAAGCGGGGGTAATAGGCGCAAAAATCAATGCAAAATGCTTAACGGTTTTAAGCGCGCTTCACCTACGCTTATTGGCTCGGTTTCCTCCCATGGGAACGCATCGTGGGGGAGCATATGGGGTTATAAGTTAACAGCTCCGACGTAAAAATGAAAAAGTAGTGTCAGAAGTGGGATTCGAACCCACGCCCACATTCGTGGACCAGAAATCCCGCACCTTGTGAAGGGAAAGGCAGAGCCTTGAGTCTGGCGCCTTAGACCACTCGGCCATTCTGACAGTTGTCTAAGCGGGGGTAATAGGCGCAAAAATCAATGCAAAATGCTTAACGGTTTTAAGCGCGCTTCACCTACGCTTATTGGCTCGGTTTCCTCCCATGGGAACGCATCGTGGGGGAGCATATGGGGCTATAAGTTAACAGCTCCGACGTAAAAATGAAAAAGTAGTGTCAGAAGTGGGATTCGAACCCACGCCCACATTCGTGGACCAGAAATCCCGCACCTTGTGAAGGGAAAGGCAGAGCCTTGAGTCTGGCGCCTTAGACCACTCGGCCATTCTGACAGTTGTCTAAGCGGGGGTAATAGGCGCAAAAATCAATGCAAAATGCTTAACGGTTTTAAGCGCGCTTCACCTACGCTTATTGGCTCGGTTTCCTCCCATGGGAACGCATCGTGGGGGAGCATACGGGGTTATAAGTTAACAGCTCCGACGTAAAAATGAAAAAGTAGTGTCAGAAGTGGGATTCGAACCCACGCCCACATTCGTGGACCAGAAATCCCGCACCTTGTGAAGGGAAAGGCAGAGCCTTGAGTCTGGCGCCTTAGACCACTCGGCCATTCTGACAGTTGTCTAAGCGGGGGTAATAGGCGCAAAAATCAATGCAAAATGCTTAACGGTTTTAAGCGCGCTTCACCTACGCTTATTGGCTCGGTTTCCTCCCATGGGAACGCATTGTGGGGGAGCATATGGGGTTATAAGTTAACAGCTCCGACGTAAAAATGAAAAAGTAGTGTCAGAAGTGGGATTCGAACCCACGCCCACATTCGTGGACCAGAAATCCCGCACCTTGTGAAGGGAAAGGCAGAGCCTTGAGTCTGGCGCCTTAGACCACTCGGCCATTCTGACAGTTGTCTAAGCGGGGGTAATAGGCGCAAAAATCAATGCAAAATGCTTAACGGTTTTAAGCGCGCTTCACCTACGCTTATTGGCTCGGTTTCCTCCCATGGGAACGCATTCGTGGGGGAGCATATGGGGGGTTATAGTTAACAGCTCCGACGTAAAAATGAAAAAGTAGTGTCAGAAGTGGGATTCGAACCCACGCCCACATTCGTGGACCAGAAATCCCGCACCTTGTGAAGGGAAAGGCAGAGCCTTGAGTCTGGCGCCTTAGACCACTCGGCCATTCTGACAGTTTGTCTAAGT
>JABSTR010000598.1:0-67134 GCA_013339765.2 Haemaphysalis longicornis | reverse complement strand
ACTGCGGCCTTCTGATCCGCAACTCATTGCCAGCAATTCCAGCATGGCCTGGAACCCAGCACAACACCAGAACACGTTTTTGGGCACATAGACATGATAGTGTTGAAAACCATATGGACAATTTGGTTTTTTCATGGCTTGTATGATGCCAATGCGCGCACAACGCTCAAGGACTCTGTATATATGATGGACTTGGAGATTTTGTGTTCCAGAATGTGTTGTGCAATGAGTAAGATGCCATATGCTTCAGCTGAGTAAATTGTGGCCTATGTGCTCATGGTTCTGCATGCATCAAAGTTTGGTCCATGAGCAGCGCAAGACACTATGGTTGCAGTTTTGATGCGTCACTATAAAACTCTGCACATTGATACTTGTACCGCAGGGAGAAGATGTGCTGCAAAATTGCAGTTTGTGGTACCCAGGTTTTATCAATATTCATGAAAGACAAGTCACAACACACAGGTTGAAGCTGCCAGGGTGGTAAAACGTCAGTAAAAGAAGATGTGTAAATGTCTGAAAAGGAGTAGTTGAAATCGGAAGCTTCCTGTTTCAATCTAAGTGAGAATGGCAAAGGAAGGGACGGGCGATTTACAAACACTGCTGATGTGGATGCATCATTAACAACAGGTTTAAAAAGATGGTTATTCATCGATGAAATTTTGAAAGCGTAGAGCAAATGTACGTTCGTTGGTCCTCAAGGCACCATTTGTTACATTCAACGTATAGACTCTTTGCCGGGCTAGTCCGGAACGCACCCGAAGCAAGGTGGAGGCCCAACTGGACTACTGGGTCAAGCATTTTTGTGCAGTTTTTGATGCCGGCCCATACACGCCGCTGCCGTAGTCTAACCGAGACCCGACTAAGGCGGCAAAGACCCGGAGAAGTAGTTATTTGTCAGCACCATAGGATTGGTGGGAGAGACCTTGACAATGTTGAGTGTTTTGAGGCATTTATATTTAAGTACTTTGACGTGAGGTATGAACGTGAGGTTGTTATCAAATATGACACCTAAAAACTTGTGCTCCCTTTTAACAGGAATAGATGCACTGCCAAGAGCAATCTCAGGGTCCGCTCTAAGCCCGTGCTTGCGGGAGAACAGAACACAAGTACTTTTGCCCGGGTTCAGTTTAAAACCGTTAAGTGCGGCTTATCCAGCAAGCTTCTTAACACCGAGCTGTACTTGACGTTCGCAAATTGACAGGTAACAGGATTTAAAAGATATTTGAACTTCGTCTACATAGATGGAACCGGAAATGATTGGTGGCAATGCCTTTCGGAGGGAGTTCATCTTAACTATAAACAATGTGCAACTTAAAACTCCACCTTGCGGCACACCATTTTCCTGCACATGTATACTGGACAGGGATGACCCAACCTTAACACGAAATGTCCCCGTGGACATGTAGCTAGAAGTGGTATTTAATATCTTACCTGACACACCAAAGGACTTTAGGTCGCTAAGGATGCCGTATGGCCAGGCTGTGTCGTAAGCCTTTTCAAGATCAAATAGTACCGTAAGGTAGAACTGCTTATGAGCAAATGCATCTTTTATGAAGAATTCCAACGCAACAAGTTCATCGTTGGTCGATCGCCCCACCCTAAAGCCTGCCTGGCAGCTCTCGAGAAGACCATTGTACTCAAGGAAGTACACGAGCCTGCGATTTATCATCTTCTCGAGCAGCTTGCACAGGCAGCTTGTCAGGGCGATGGGACGATAACTGGCGGGACAGGAAGGGTCCTTCACTTCCTTCAGGAACGCCACTACTATGGCCTCCCTCCAAGAGTGTGGAATCTGCCCCGAAAGCCATATTTTATTGTATAGGTGTAGGAGTGTTTCAAGAGTGTCTGGGTGTAGGTGTTGTATCATGGTGTATGTAATCTTATCTGCCCCTGGAGCTGAAGGTTTACATGTGCTCAGGGCAACCCTCAACTCATAGAATGTAAATTCCAAATTGTAACCAGATTTTGACCTGTTATTGTCATGTCGGGACTTCTTTTCACAAGTATTTTTATGTTTTAGGAAAGTGTTTGTGTAGTCTGCAGAGCTGGAAACGTGTTGGAAGTGTTGTGCAAGTCTGTTAGCCTTGTCTTCTAGTCTGTCCCCTGTTGTACTGACCAGGGGCAGGCTGTGTTTCTGCTGTCCTTTAAGGTTACGTATTCGTGTCCAGAGTTTGTGAGTGTCGGTGTATGAGTTGATGGAAGTGAGGAAGGCGCGCAAACTCTCCCTTTTCGCCTCACGACCCACACGCTTCCCAAGAGCATTTCACCGTTTAAAGGAAATGAGATTATTTGGTGGGGGGTACCGGCGAAGGACACCTCACGCCTTGTTCTGGGCCTCTCGGGCCCGCCTACAGTCCTCGTTCCACCAGGGCCTCCTTGGGTTGCGGGACGCACTGGAGGCCTGGGGCACAGACGTTTCGGTGGCGTCGAGTATGTGTGCCGTGACGAGTTGGGCTGCTTTCTCCAAGTGTAGGTGTTTTATGGTTGTGTGGTGTAGTTTAGACGTTTCTGTGAATGTACTCCAGTTTTCTTTTGATTCATTAAACCTGTTATGGGAAGATGGACTGCATAGGCCTTTACCTATGTACGTTAGGGAAGTGGGGAATTGGTCACTACCATATGGGTCTGTGCCCACACCCCACTCAAGACATGGAAAGAGAACTGCGGAACCAATAGCCAAGTCAAGATGCGAGTATGTATTGTGTCCTAAGTTATGGTATGTAGGCTGTTTTTTGTTGAAAAGGCATGCTCCGGAGGATGTAAGAAACTTCTCTATCAGGCGACCTCGGGCATCCGTTTTGGAGGAGCACCAAAAGGAGTTTTGTGCATTAAGGTCGCTTGTTAGAATGTATGGTTCGGGCAGCTGGTCGACCAGCGCCACGAAATCAGAGCTCAGAAGTGCAAAATTAGGAGCGATGTAAATAGAGCAAACCGTTATCAACCTACTAATATTATCGTACGGATTGCTACAGCCTCAAGGACAGTGTTCAGAGTGACAGGGTGGCAGGCTAAGGATTTCCGGGCAACAATTGCCACACCTCCTGAAGAGTGTGTGCAGCCAACCCTGTCCTTTCTGAATACCATGTACCTATTCAAGAAATTTGTTTTTTTAGAATTGAGGTGGGTTTCCTGGAGACACATGATACTTGGCTGACTGGCATGCAGAATCTCATACACATCGTCAAGATTTTTAAGGAGGCCTCTGCAGTTCCATTGGATGATGTTTTGTGTTTCCATTATTTAAATTTAAGAATAACTGGAGTGTGTGTGTGTGTTTGTTCATGTGTCGTCTTTCGGGGCTGTTCTTCTAGGATTTTTTAGGCTTTTCTGTCGGCTTGGACATCAGAGGCCGCTCCTTGCGCTGCGTTGCAGGCAGGAACGGCGTGACATCCATCTCCTCGTCGGATGCCAGAAGGGTGCCCGGCGGACCAGGTCCCCTGGACTTGGCCCCCTTTCGGGAGCCCTTCGTTTGAGCCGCCACCGCCGAGGGCGTCCGGGACACCAGAGGTGGCACGGGAGGTGCGGTGGCGGTGGGAGCCGATGCGGGGCCCCCGGTCTCCATCCGGTCGGCACTCTCCAACACACTGGAGGACGGGAAGGCAGTGCGGGAGCGGCACCGTTCCCTACAGAAGAGGTTGTCACCACAACCGCTGCTGCCTCAGCAAGCGGCGTGGCAACGGATTGGGATGCCTAAGGCACCCCAAGGGGGGGGGGGGGGGGGGGGGTAGCGGAGGGACCAGGTCAGACTCGCTGAACTGGGTCCCTGTGGACACCAGACGCCGCTCCCCCACCCGGCGAGCCGCGTCGGCATAACTTCCCAGGGGGAAAGAGGCGAACCTCTTTCGCGCCTCTGGGAAGGTGATGTTGTCAGTTACCTGTATGTTGATTATCTTTTTTTCAGATAGAATTTTTCACTCTCGCGGGAGTACGCTGCATGCGGCCCGCCGTGGTTCACACAACAGAGGGTGTCGGATGGACAGTTGTCAGTCGGATGATCGTGCGCCGCGCATTTTGCACACGTCGTTCGGCAACGGCAAGAGTTTGTATCATGCCTGAACCGCTGGCCCTTAAAACAGCGCCGCGGATTGAGGATGGATGGACGGATGGAGCAATGGATAAAAACTGCATGTATGTGTTGTGGAAGAACTGCGCGGTCAAAAGTCGAGATAATGTGCTTGGTGGGAATCTCCCTGTCGTCTCTGCGCATAGTGATGCGTCTCACGGCAGTGACGCCCTGATCCTTCAAGCCGGCAAGGAGATCCGCATTCGTTTCGTTCAGGAGTTCGGTTTTGGATATCACACTCTGCGAGCTGTTGAGGCTCCGTTGGGGTGTGACCCTGATGTCGAGATCAGCCAGTCTAGTCTGAGCTAGAAGCTTTGCAGACGGCTGCTTGTCATTTATTTCGATTAGGAGTTCACCAGGCCTTTGTTATTTGTACTTATACGATTTTCTTAATATTGCTTAAAGATACTTGCCGATAAAGAAGACTGACTGAGATGCTAGCGGCTGGGTTGGATTGAGGGACTCCATGACAAGAAATCGAGAGTAATGAACTGGTTCAGGAAATGTCAAAGATGGCAATGGAGGAAACGATACTTCGGTGCGGCCCCTTTTAACGGGTCGATAACGGTTGGGGGTGGAGGGGTTTGGATAATACCGTACGGCATAGTATAAAAGCAGGGAGGGGGGGTACTTTCTTCTTTGACCTTACCGTGGTAGTCAAAAAGGTCCAGGAGCTCCCTGCCTGTCTACCAGGCAGGGAGCCCTTCGGCCGGAGCTTGACAAAGGCTCCGACGGCCACCGTTGGAGGTTTTACCCTTCGCCTTAAAAACACATCACCACGGTAGGTCACAGCTTATGTTGCGGGGCTCGGGGTCCGCGGTATCGCCAGTACCGTCACCAAGATTACTCAAAATGCCCCGTGCGGGGGATCAGATTGTTTTATGAAAGGGTTCGGAGGTGGGCAAATTCTAGTGCGGAATACTTTTCTCCCGACCGGGCGTATTCTGAAGTACGGAGCGTGGGGCAGGCGATTGGGGGAGTTACGGTCGGGGAATTTCGGATCACCGTGCGAATGCGCCTTGGTGACAGTAATCAGCCACACGTACATTACATAAGGCCGGGTCGATTGGCGCAGCTTGTTGGAGGCATCACTAAAACGTGTTTTAAAAAGGCCCTAAAATTCGTGCCATTATTATAGCTTTAGCAAGCAACCATAACGCCTCCTTGCAGCTGGGTACCGTGCAGGTGTCCTTGTTTCTGTTCCTTGGTCCTGCCGCGGACGCCATATACGTTTCGACGATAAGCGGACGGTTTTCGTAGTACCGAGTGCGTGTTACGTGTAGGAATGAACTAGGGGGATTTTGCAAAATAAATTGAAGTAAGCAATTCAACAGGGCCTATGCACTGGCGGCGGCCTTCACTAGGTCCAAAGAAAAATATCGATATGCCGACTAGCACTAGACCAGAATATTTGACGGTTCAAATTTCATCATCATCATCTTCTCCACCAGCTTATTTCAGCCCTCTGGAGGGCAAAAGCCTCTCCCATTATTTTTCAATCACCCCGGTCCTCTGCAACAGCGACCAATTTATTCCCGCAAACTTCATCTCATCTGCCCGTCTAACTTTCTACCGCCCTCTGCAACGCTTGCCTTCTCCAGGGGTCTACTCTGTTACCCTGAATGACCAACGGTTATCTTGCCTTCGCATTACATGCCCTGCCCACGTTCCTTTCTTCTTTCTAATTTCTACTAGTATGTCCTTAACATGCGTTTGTTCCCTGACCCACTCCGCTCTCTTCTTGTCCCTTAATATTACACCATCATCTTCAGCTCCATTGCCGGTTTAGTCGTTCTCAATTTAAGTTGAACCTTCTTAGTGAGCCTCCAAGTTTCTTCCGCGTAGGTGAATACCGCTAAAACGCAACTGTCATACACTTTCTTCATTAGGAACAACCATAGGTTTCCATTCATTGGGAACGAAAATACAAACATTTTCTAAAAACAACCTCGAAACAATCTGAACAGTAAAGCGGAAAGAAAACTCCTATTGCGCAAATGAAATTGGCTCATTTTTACTTGTGAAACAGCATGATCTGGATCTTTTTCGATCCGAACTACGATCCTCGTGCACGCTGACAGGGCGTATTTCACCTATTATTTCTCCGTCCGTTTTTTAAGGGATAGTTGGCGCGTTTTTCTGGCCATTGCAGTTTTATCTGACATAGTTTCGGTTTTTGGATCTGGCTTGTGTTGAAAAAAGACGCCTCATTTTTGCACCGATAAACAATCAGTCCTCCGTGGTGCAGCTTCAATGAAGTACATACGGCGCCGAGTTGCATTGAGAGTATCCGCCGCCCCAGCGCGAAGTGGTCGTCAATGTGCCTTCAGGAACGCTTTTTTAGCGGAGGCAAACAGCGTAATATTTGCATTGTCAGCGGCTGTACGTTTTCGCCATTCTTGTTATAGGTCACCTTTGTTAAGGAATTGATTTATTACTTTTGGGACGGTGCGTCATTTTATAAGCATCATAAAGCTCATCCCTCTGCAGAGTCGATCGTGTTGTTACAAACAAAAACCTTTCACCGCGAAAAAACTACTTCTAAACACAGGTAACACAATGTTCTCTTTTGCAATACAGACATACAGTCCCAAAAGTCCTGTTAGAAGTGTTTGGTCAGCAGTGTATTTTAGTTCGTTCAGCTATACGCTAATTATGTTATGCTGGCGTACATAATATGCAATAATTTTGACCGGTATGGATTTCCTGCATCAAGAACTTCACTAGTCGATTTCAACATTGAGTAGATGAATAATAGACAAGCAAAGAAGATTTAGAGCGGAGAGGAAGCTCATAACGGTGCCTTTACACGTCTGGCAGTTGAAGTTTGAAGTTTATTGACAGATAAACATCCAGATAAGATGAACAAATTAGCGGGATGAGTGAGGAGGTCCTAAAGTAATAGATGTCATGGGGACCTTCTAAACAGTAGTACATGTCGTTCCCAGAAAGACTTTGGTGTGATGAAGGGGTGCACGGTGCGCAAAGAGGGGTAAATATTGTTGAGGGCGATGACTCCACTCTCTTTAAGTATTTTTGCATTGTCCGGGTATCCCCAAAAGAAGCTTAAGGGCCTGTGGTGACGTGGGCACCAACAAATCACGTTCTGCTCAGCGGTCGGTGGGGTGTGTAGAAATCTGGGAGCTGCATCGAAGTCGCACGTACTACTGCCGCAAGGTGCGCCGAAACAAACAATAAATGGTTGCACGGACTGTGGAATGCAATGGGCATGTGTCTTTCAGGTAACTTACCACTACATGTTATCTGCACACCGAGTGTATCTATCTCCGTTACCATCAGAAATGAGGCCGTGGTGTTTGCGATGTTGGTGCGTCGTGGGGCCTCGGTTACCTGTCTTCTGGGCTTTATTAGCAGAACTAAAATGGGCCCGTTGAAAGTCGCGCAGCAAACAGTACAGCGGCAGTTGATGCGGATACTCTGTGCTGGCAAATTTGGCTTCCGTGTATATTTACAGTGGCTAAGACTCGAGCGTGCGTCAGGAATTTTTATGCTTATAATTGATTTCAGTGACTTACTTAAAAAATATATCTTATCAAAGTTAGTTCGTCAAAGGTTTGGCACGGGCTGACTAACTAGGCCACGTTGCATGAACCCTTCTAAACGAGCGCTTCGCACACGGCTTCATGAATTCATTTTACACAAGCGTTTACGTGTCACCGCGTCAGCTCATAAGCGGCGGCATTTTGTTTACGATGTGCCCAATATACATCGACCAATACTCGCCTTGTAATTTTGCTCAGCAACATAGGCGCCATTGAGCAGGCAAATTTCGTACCGTGATTTGATCAAAGGCATTTGTGCACCTTTTTTTCTACTGAAACTAGTTCCTTATGTTTGCTTCATGGTAAAACAATAATCCTTGCGACATAATTGAGAAAAGAAACGACGTTTCACAGTATGTGGGAACCATCCCATTTGTGTTTGTCGCTCACTCACTCTTGAGAAGGGCAGATGTATCAAAGTAATGGTCTTTTGTACCTGTGAGAGTGGGTAGGGAATCGAAAAAGAAAAAGACGTAGCTCGTGCCACAGCGCACACCACTGCCTCAATAAATGTACTTTTGTTCTCATCCATAGCAACAAAACTGCTTTGGTTGGCTGGTTTCCAAGCTCTATCTTTGTGAGGCCAGGTGAGGGGGTTTGCTAGACGGCGTTTATTCCCTAAAAAAAGGTCCGTTTTGAAGAGAACCACGAGGGAATAAGGATAACTGTTCATGGTTGGTAAACGAAGGTAGTGGTGAGCAGTTGCGGGGGCACCAGATGTCGCGTAACGCCCACGTTCTGAAAGGGTAGACCGGCAAAGAACGCAGCAGCGGGACTTCGATTGATGCCTTTTAATGGATAAGGATGATTATAGTTCAATGATGACGACAGTGGTGCATGCCCTTCTGGACTCGTCTTCTTCCTCATGGCCTTTTAGCCACCAAATAGGTTGCGTTTCCCATTCGATAGTGGTGATTTTAGGTGCAACCCCGGGTAAACTTCCAAAGGGCTGTAGTCCGGCTCAACGCCCGAGTGCCACTGCCGCACAGTGGATTGTATCTGTTTTACGTATGGGTGCTGGGCCACACCAATGCGCTCGAATGCGCGTGGGTATTTCCTCAGCAGTGGTGGACGCACAACTCAACCAGGGGCTATCACGTAGTTCGAATGGGGTCAGGTGTCCCTTGAAACGACAAAGGCAGCTTTTCAGGTGTGAAAGCCCTGTCAACGTCCGCCCTCCACCAGGAATGACTGTACCCATTAAGAAAACCGCTGGGCGTCTGGAAGTAAGCGTATTGGAAACCAGGACCTTCGGCATACGAGGCGAAGGATTTAGGTCTGAGCCATTGCCGAGCCACGTCGACCTGGTAAATGCGGCGCCACCAGCGGACAGACCCGTGAGACTCACGATCGGACCCTTTTTATTGCGAAGGAAGGTGATGGCGGTAAATGGGCGAGAAAGTCTTGTATATCGCAGACCCTTGATACGGTTGTCAAGAGAAATCGCTGGGGGTCGTCTGCGTTTTTTAAGAAAGTAGGCATGTCCTCAGTGTTGAAGGACCGTCCCCAAGCGGATGATACATAGGATCGGCTGGCGGAGGTGATTGATGTCTTATGTAGATGGGGGTGATGGTGGTTGGCACTTTGACATTTCGGCATTTCAAGCTGTACAAAAGTTGAATTCGAATGTCAACTCGCCTTTAGGGTTAGGCATCTCGACCAGAAAGAAGGCGAATATGGACGCCACAGTGACGATGACTCCGCAATCCCTTCACCAATGGCAGTTTCGGTGATTGGTGACAGGAATACTGAGTCCACGACACAAGGATCGAGAGAAAAGCATGTCTATTTGAACCATCCACGGAATTCGGCTCATGCCGCGTTATCATCTTAGCTGATAACAGTTGCCGCTTTGTGTCCGGTACCACCTTTGGAATGAACCACCTTTGGAATCAACCTTTCTTATATTATAAAATATATATACTTAAAGAAAATAATTTCTGTCAACGTTTCAGTTGTTGAATATAAAAATAATTTTTACATTATTTGTTGTCTTTTTAATCTCATAGTCTTCTTATGATCTTTTACACTTTTTTTTGGGCGCTTTACTGACGGACGCCCAAATCGCCAACGCCCATGTGTTCGAGATTTTGGCACACGTAAAGATCCGAGGTGGCCTCCACGACGGCGTGCCTCATTGCCTGTGAAGCATCAGTGTGTTAAACCTCATAATAAGTCAAAAAATGTTCGTGGGTGGTCACCGTACGCGATTACCCATGCTCATAAAACTACCGAGGAAGAAAATGTTCTCGCTAACAATCGCAAGCGGATTTTAATGCAGCCGGTGGCAAGGGATAGAGTGAATGTTGAAATGGGGCAGCGACAACTGAAATACTTGGAAAGGAGACAATGATACATCGGAAGACCGGAAATAACGGATACATTATTTTAGCAAGGCCCGAGCAAGATTACTGCGCTATGGTGAAGGCCCTGTAGGTGGTGGCATGCTTTGGAGATGCGGTCGCCAGGCATGCCTGCATTGTCGCTATCACACGAAAGTGCCTTTCCTAACAGAAAATATCACCAACAGCATTAGTTCACCTAACTAAAATTATGTAAACCCGTATTGGTGGCCTCCCAAAAACAAAGAAAGACCTATATTTTGAGCAGTAATGAACTAAAATGCGCTTCAATGAGATGTGAGGACAGTATCGGCCTTCTTAACAGAAATTGTTTTCAGTACTTGCTTAATTCTTAGTTGCTCGGTTACCGATGGCGGCTCTCTCTGGCTAGTGATGATACGGACCCACGCGCACAAGCTAAGTTACCCCAAAAAATCTGTGAAGATTTAATTCTAGAGTAAAGGCACTCAAAAATCTCTAGCGCAAAACTACAAGAAACCATGAAAACCGACCAAGTTGTCACTTAAAAGACAACTTCGTCATTTCATTGGCCTAAATGTAACACGCCGCAATATGAGAAAAGCAGAAGGAAGAGAACGGCAGATGATGGGACTGATTTAGCCACTGGTTTTTACACGATATCATACAGAATCCCATAAAATGTAAGCCACACTGAAAGAAGCAAAATCGACACCATGATGCTCAGAGCACAGGAGCCACCCATAATCTTCAATATTTTGCGGCCTAAGAAAAGGCCTTAAAATTAGCCTTTGGGCTACCTTTGCACAAATCTGAGAAACAACTCAAGAAAACGGCAGTGGCTGTGTGAAACCGGAAGAGCCATTGAAAAAAGACAGCTATCGCACGGAGAAGAAACGACTACTTGCCATTATGGATTGGGTTACTCTTTCCGCGACCGCACACAACTCTCCCTCATTAAAAATGCATTAAAGGCTTCAAAATAATAGGTGCAAAACGAGATCACTTTTGTCAACGAAAGTTTCAAAACCAGAACAACACAGTACACACTGACGCCGGGAGAGAAGAATAATGTATTTGGAGCTTTTAAGGTATATTCAAAAATACAAAGCTAGCATTATAGTGAACTACTCTGGCAAGTTTTAGAACTTCTTGATCATTCTACACACAGAAAGAGAAAAGCTGGAATAGGAATCATGCCATTCGTAATCATACTAGGGGAAGAACATTATAGAAGAGTAAACGCCCCTACATGGCTTCAAATATGTTATGAAATCTGTGCTGGAGGACGTTTAGCAAGATTTTGTTAGGGTATCATCACAATAAAAATAAATACCGGCTGGACAAGATGAAGAAAAACTGTCGCGCCACAATACATGCAAAACGGAGTACCATATTTCCTCCCAACCAAAAACTGACAACGCCTCCTTTTATAACTCCCGGCCACATGATCGTGTGCCTGCCCTTAGGAATGGGATGTCAACTGTGCGCGCAATAAATTAACACATACACATGCAAACCTAAATGAGTGAATACGTTTGGTGCAAAGCATGGGACATTGAAACAAACTTGCGCATATTTCGAAGAGATACTGAAAGTCTTTAATGAACCCGGACATGTCGATTGGCATCTTCTGCGTCTCAGAACTAGATTGTTGGAATAGAAACACCTTCCACAAAACTCTCCGTTTGATTGGGTTAAACTTTCAGATGAAGCAACGACACCAAGCAAGGACGTTTAATATGTGCACTACCAACGTTTAGAAGTCTAATCGGCTTCTTAATCAGGCGTCACTGTTTCCGAATGCAAGCCGCGGGTAGGCAGGGCGGCCTCTTTTTTCTCTTTCTATTTTGTTGTCCTTGAGCTTTGGAGGCCGTCAGCAGAAATGGCTGAACAAGAACCTCAAGAACTAGTCAGGGGTTTGTGACTCCATTATATAAGCTAGGAGTAGGGGAGGATTTCTTGTTTGGTATTTTCTTCCGTGTCACTCTCCTGCGTGCCGTTGAAATATATCCCATGGTTACCCTTTTCTCAGTGTTCGAAAATTGTGCTTCGCTGAATTTCAGACTTGCAGACGCCGTTTTTTGCTCTCGGAGGTGTTCTCGAAAATTCCTGACTTCGTCGGCGTGATTGGGGGGCCGTTCTGTTCAAGATGTCTTGTAAACGATCCCTTGGGTTTTTTTTGTTATTCAAGCGCTCTTTTGCTCGAAGCTAGAGCCGCCAAAGCGTTGAAAACGGCTTCTGGGTGAGAAGAATGTCTTTCTTCTAAAGACTACCGGATAATGCTTCACTTGTTTATTTAGATTGAAGAGGGAAAAAGGCGTCATCAGAAACCCAAAGAAATATGGCTCCACGAGCAAGTTCAAAAGGCGTGCAAACCACCGCCTCCACCGATCGGGAAGAAACCGTAACGTTTCCGTACTGCAACGCCGCCGGTCAAAAACCTCTACCCAGCCTCCACCTCCAGCCACTCCCTCGCCATGCCCTCCACCAGAGGAGACAGCTGCATTTCACTCCGCTATGTTGAAGAAATGAGTGAAGTGTAGGGCAGTTGCAAGTTGGGCGAGTTGGAACGTGTTCATACTTATTCACAGCGCGCAGGACGGGGCAGACAGAAAGAATAAGCACTGGACAGGCGCTGACTCTCAACTTAATTTATTGAAAACCCGCAACAAACATTTATACTGAAGGCAAACAACGCCGCACGTGTCAAAGAGCATACAAAAACCAAAGAAACCACATAAAAGTGCAAACAGGAACATGGCCTATTTGTCGTTATCCATGAAGTGGACCTCTTTATCAGTAAGCACCACTGAAGGGTGGCTCACACACTTCTCGCCCCTCTTGCTAATGTGATGGGCTTCAACTATCTCATGGTGTAGCTGCTTAAGGTGCTTGGTAAGATTATCAGTTTCGTGAAACACCGGTTCGCAGCCGCACGTGTGGCAGTGTGAGGGCAAAGGCGGTCGCGGACGTTTGTAAAGGAGAGCGCATGCTCTCGCAATCTAACATTGGCACACCTACCCGTCTGCCCTATGTATGATGCGCCGCACCTGAGAGGGACTCGGAACACGACACTGGTTTGGCAGTCCACATACTTGTGCTCAAGGTTTGTGCCACACCCTGATTTTGGGGCCCTTTCTTCCAACGAAGCATTTCTTTGTACGGCAGCGCACAACCTTTCCGATTTACGTGGGGCGGAAAAAACCACCGTGACGCCATACCGACTGGCAACGTTCTTCAAACCATGCGACGTACGGTGCACATAGGGAATCACGGCCAATTTACTTCTATCCGGTTTTTTTCCTTTCCTTATCAGGGTCCCCACGAGACTTGACATGCCTGATCAACTCGTTCCCACAACTCCAGAGCGCTGCCCTAGGGTAACCTGCCGCCTCTAGCCTTTTTAACTGACCTTCGATGCTCTCCTTCACTCTATGGTGGCAGGAGTGGGTTAAGGCTGAGCGTATGACCAGAAAAACACACTCCATTTTTCACTAATTTAGAGTGACCTGAGTCATAACTTAGGAGGGGTTTCTCAGAGCGAGGCAAGTAGAACCAACAGACATGGCCTACCTCAAATCTTAAACGGAGGTCAAGGAACTGCAGCTCTCGCTGTTGTGGAAGCTCAGCAGTAAACTTCAACCCGAAACCACTTTCTCGGAACACTTTTAAGAGATCTATGGCCGTGCGACGTAACTCAGCAGAGTGCACAAAGGCAAGGTAATCATCCACATATCTAAAAATGTTACTTAGCATACCACACAAGTTTCGCTCAATGGCACGGTCAACCCTGCTAAGAAAAATATCGCTGAGTACTGGCGCAACACACGATCCAATACGAACACCTGATCTTTGCACAAACAACGATCCTCCCCAGTCTACAAAGGTAGAGTGCAGGTAGAAAGTTAGAAGTTCTAAAAAGGACTCAACAGAAATTCCACAACGGCTTATGAAGACCTGTTCATCATTGTCTTCGACAATGCACATCTTCACGCTTTTTATTAGCTCGACATGTGGAAGGGAATAAAAAAGGTCTTCTACGTCAACACTGAGGGCTCGGCAGTCCCTTGGATTGTCTAGCTTCAAGAATTCCACAATTCGACCTGAATTAGGAACCCGAAAGGGGTCAATAATGGTTCGGCTAGACAGGTTCCGTGGTAGGTACCCCGACACTATCCGCTGCCAAGAGCCTCGTTCAGAAACAATAACCCGGCCGGCCTGGAACACGAAGACGCAATCAGGAGTGGATCCGGACTGCCAAGAAGACTACCGAGTTCGTCTGGGTGTCTACGATACCACGTCGGCAACACAGCCCTCCAAAGTGTTGGTGCTCGTTGACCGTGTGCTACCGGAGCATCACACCAGGCTACTCCAGCGTGGACCAAAGTTCTGTTTCGAGCCGAAGCTCTCTCCGGTCGACAAAGTGGTTGCCACAAGGTCTATCGCCAGCAGCGTTACTGACGATCAACGGTCTAGGTGCATCTCGGAGTGCGTGGACACTTTGGCTCGGACTGTAGGTAGGCCTAGGGTGCAGGGTGACATTAGGCCTGCTGTTTATTTTTTCGTGTCAAATAATCTGCGCGTCATGGTGTCGGACAAGGAGGGATACTTTGTAGTTCTTTCTGAAGGCATGTTCACAGAAAAAAGTGCCAAAGCTACGGACAAGAATTTTGTGCAATTGCAAGCAAACCCGCCAAAGTGAAGGAGATGGCGTTGGCCCTCCTAAACGAGCTTAGTTTGGAACGCTTGGTATCTGGTGTTAAGTCCGCTAAGAAAGGTCACCTCGACGTCTTCTTTTCGGCAAAAACTCATAACCTAGACCTTCCCTTCAATGATATTGTTTCTGAACAAGGCTCTCGGCAGCGGATAGTGAAGGGGTACCTACAACGGAACCTGTCTAGCCTAACCATTATTGACCCCTTTCGGGTTCCTAATTCAGGTCGAATTGTAGAGTTCTTGAAGCTAGACAATCCAAGGGACTGCCGAGCCCTCAGTGTTGACGTAGAAGAACTTTTTTATTCCCTGCCACATGTCGAGCTAATGAAAAGCGTGAAGATGTGCATTCTCGAAGACAATGATCAACAGGTCTTCATAAGCCGTTCTGGAATTTCTGTTCAGTCCTTTTTAGAACTTCTAACTTTCTACCTGCACTCTACCTTTGTAGACGGGGGAGGGTCATTGTTTGTGCAAAGATCAGGTGTTTGTATTGGATCGTGTGTTCCGCCAGTACTCAGCGATATTTTTCTTAGCAGGGTTGACCATGCCATTGAACGAAACTTGTGTGGTATGGCAAGCAACATTTTTAGATATGTGGATGATTACCTTGCCTTTGTGCACTCTGCTGAGTTACGTCGCACGGCCATAGATCTCTTAAAAGTGTTCCGAGAAAGTGGTTTCGGGTTGAAGTTTACTGCTGAGCTTCCACAACAGCGAGAGCTGCAGTTCCTTGACCTCCGTTTAAGATTTTAGGTAGGCCATGTCTGTTGGTTGTAATTGCCTCGCTCTGAGAAACCCCTCCTAAGTTATGACTCAGGTCATTCTAAATTAGTGAAAAATGGAGTGTGTTTTTCTGGTCATACGCTAAGCCTTAACCCACTCCTGCCACCATACAGTGAAGGAGAGCTTCGAAGGTCAGTGTAAGAGGCTAGAGGCGGCAGGTTACCGTAGGGCAGCGCTCTGGAGTTCTGGGAACAAGATGATCAGGCGTGTCAAGTCTCGCGGGGACCCTGATAAGGAAAGGAAAAAAAACGAATAGAAGTAAATTGGCCGTGATTCCCTATGTGCACCATACGTCGCATGGTTTGAAGAACGTTGCCAGTCGGTATGGCGTCACGGTGGGTTTTTCCGCCCCACGTAAATTGGAGCGGTTGTGCTCTGCCGTACAAAGAAAGGCTTCGTTGGAAGAAAGGGCACCAAAATCAGGGTGTGGCACAAACCATAAGCACAAGTATGTGGACTGCCAAACCAGTGTCGTGTACCGAGTCCCTCTCAGGTGCGGCGCATCATACATAGGGCAGACGGGTAGGTGTGCCCATGTTAGATTGCGAGAGCATGCGCTCTCCTTTAACAAACGTCCGCGACCGCCTTGCCATCACACTGCCACACGTGCGGCTGCGAACTGGTGTTTCACGAAACTGATATTCTTACCAAGCACCCGAAGCAGCTACACCGTGAGATAGTTGAAGCCTATCACATTAGCAAGAGGGGCGATATGTGTGTGAGCCACCCTTCAGTGGTGCTTACCGAGAAAGAGGTCCAGTTCATGGATAACGACAAATAAGCCATGTTCCCGTTTGCACTTTTATCTGGTTTCTTTCAAGATTCAAGATTCAAGATTGTTTATTGTCTCTTTTTCATTTTCACCAAATACATGCATGAATGTCTGCCTCCTTAGCCTATTGGCTAGTAATGGATCCATTAAAAACATAATACAAAGGAATCAGGGGCTATGCTATGTACAACCACATGTTTGAGGGAAATGTAGTATGTACAGGTGTTCAAGAAATTGTCAATAAAAAGCATGTGTATGAATAGGAAAGACACATTCAATATAAATTACAGTGCTAAAAACAAACGCTCGGTTCCATACAAGCAAATTAAACTATGAATAAGACAGCTGTGTATAGTTTTCATTGCAATAACACACATACAGAAGACCACACGTCAGGAATGAAGTACATCGTCAGTGGAAGAGGCTGCAAATATTATCGTCGTCCCCAAGACAGCAGCAGTAAGAAAAACATGCACAAGGCATTGTAAGTTGATGTTATTTTCAATTTTTTTTATTTTTTTTTCTTACTTTTTGTTCTTCGATATGCTGGATGTTGTGTGATGCAAAAAAACTCTTTTAAAGCTTGATCTACCCTGGTTGATTGTAAAACGGATGACGGGAGATCATTCCACACTTTAACTCCGGCGTACTTGAGACGGCGTTGTCCGTATGTGTTATGAGAGAGAGGAATTAAAATTTGCCCTCGGAGGCAGAGCGGCTACGCCTACTTTTACCGGGTGTTTGGAAAATAGCTCTAGGAAAGAGAAAGTTGTTACAAATTATTTTATTTACCAAGAGAGTTATACGATAATCTCGTAGCGTAAGCACGGGCATTATTGCGGTTTTGGAAAATAGAGGCAGAGAGGGTGTACGAGAGGGAACATGGTTTATTATTCTCAAGGCTCTCTTTTGTAGGCATATTATGTGCTTGATGTATGTGTGATAGGTGAATCCCCAACACTCGATGCAATATGTTATCTGAGATTGGAACAGAGAGAAGTAGATGGTGCGCAAGATATCAGTTTCAAAATACTGTCTAGCTTTGGTCAGGGTAAAACAGACAGAGGAAAGTTTTTCTTCCCCAGTGTGTCCAAATGGGGCTTCCAGTTTAACGCATCGTCCAGCATTACACCTAAATATGAGATCCTACCGACTGTTTCTATTTCTTTATCATTAACCTTTAGCTTGCCCATAGTGAAGTCTGGAGGCTTGCAAGGTGATTTAAAAACTATATATTTGGTTTTATCGGTGTTTAAAGTAAGCCTATTTGTTGTGAACCACTCGCTGATTTTTAAAAGTTCGTCGTTTAAAATATGTGCCGCAGTATGAAGTGACGGGGTGGTGAAAACTAGCGCTGTGTCGTTCGCGTACATTACAGCACTTACCCTAGAAAGACATTGGTTAAATCGTTAATATATAACGTAAAAAGAATGGGTCCGAGAACGGAGCCCTGTGGTACTCCCGCATCAACTGGTCTTAATCTAGAAACATGCTCGTCAATACCTACTCTTTGGTATCGCCCATTCAGATAACTTAAAAAAACTGGAGGGACTGGCCTCTGAATCCGTATCGCTCAAGCTTTTGGCTTAATATATCAAGATGAACTGTATCAAACGCCTTTCTAATGTCTAAAAACACACCTATTGCAAAGTGGTTGTTGTTGAGGGCCTCATTAATTACATCTGTCACAGAAAGTACTGCAGATAGAGTTGATTTGGTTTTCTCAAAGCCATGTTGGTGCGGCGATAGAATACCGTTTTTATGCACGAAATTCTTTACTCGCATTGCTAATAACTTCTCCAACAATGTATTAATGCAGCTTAAGACGGATATAGGTCTGTATTTGTTGAGTTCATTTTGGTTTCCAGTTTTATAAATTGGGGTTACTTTAGCTATTTTTAGAATTTCAGGATATATACCCGTATGGAACGCTTTATTAAAAAGTAATACTAAGGTTGGAGCTAGGATTTCTATATTCTTTGTAAGGACCGAAATAGGTATGCCATCACTGCCTTTAGCCTTCCCTGAATTCAAATTTTTAGCAGTTGATATAAGCTCTGTTTCAGTTATGTCGATGTAATCAAATGACTGCCCATGCCAAGGAGGTAAAGAAGGTTCTTTTGGTGGGCTTAGGCCACTATGCAGGTTTGAACCGACAGAACAGAAGTGCTCGTTGAACTGAAGTGCAAGATTCTGCATTTGCGGCATTTCAGGGAGGACTCTCTTTGATGGAGTTGGCCGTATAATATAGTTAATAACTTTCCAAAGTTTGCCGCAGTCATTGGCAGTTGAAGTTACTTGTTTCTTGTAGTGGAGTCTCTTCTGTTTACGCGTAGCTGCAACTGCTTTGTTTTTATACATTCTAAACTGGTTACTGTAATAAGAGTTCCCTCTGTTCTGTTTCATTTTGGTGTACCAGAACTCTCGTGTTTTTATAGCATTTAGTACGTTAGCTGTCATCCATGGACATATTGGATGGGTATGGTACGTTTTCTTTCTTTTTTTACTGCTGTCCTTGATAACCGACTTTATCCGTTTGACTAAGGTCCGACAATGTTCGCTAACATCCATAGCGTTAAGGTCCTCAAAATTGGCTGCAGAGAGCAGCTGCGAAGCCCTGTCGTAATCGAGCCGTGTAGTATAGCAATGAAAGTTATTGCTGGTTATGTGGTTGCTGCCGAGGCGATATAGGAATGCTATTGGCAAGTGGTCAGCTACAGGAATGTCGTACGGTCCTGAAAGGGAACTAACAGGTTTGAAGTTGCATAGGACATAATCCAAGCATGTGCAGGTGTCTGTAGTGATGCGAGTGGGATATGAAATGAGATTTTGGAACCCGTAAGAATTTAGCAAGTTTTGATAGTCATCACAGCTGTCACCTAAGACATTGATGTTCACATCGCCCACAACTACAGTATATTTATGATTGTCGTTTAGGTAAGAGAAAATACTTTCAATGTCCTTCAGAAACAGCTTGCGATGCGACTGCGGGGGTCTATATACAGAACCGTAAATGACATCATCAATTTCTACAAATAAGGATTCACAACTAGTAGCAGCAGGTAAGTATGAACATTTTTAATATGCGAGAGGCTTCCTAAAATATACTCCTACTCCTCCCCTATTATTGCTTCTCGAGGGTGGGATAAAACAAGTAATTAGGAATGTTATAGCTTTCGCCAGGCCTCAACCAGGTTTCTGTAAGCGCAATAACATCATACATACATGTATGCTGGGTTAGAAGGGAGCAAAGAGCATCGCTGTTTTTTGAAACGCTTCTAATATCACAGTGAAGTATGGAGCGTGTGTCTTTTGTTTTATGGAAGTTGTGAACTACAGAAGGAGTCAGCATAACAGAAGGGGCTTATGCTATCTGCGCAAGATCGGCTTCGTTGCGGCATGCGGATAGTGTCCGAGTTGTCGGCTTTTTTCATTAATATGCGCCCGTTTGCAACCCAAGCGTGTCGCCAATTGTGACGTTTTTGGCGGCAATGGCTTTTCCCAGTAGGGCTTTATACGAAGGACAGAGATGCTCGTTAAGATATGCAGGCGCCGATCCGGCAATTCCAAGGTAAGATGTATTCAGTCGCATTTTTTTTGTAGCACAAAGCAGCTTATCGCGGGCTGCGCAGGACATGAATTTTATGACAATGTTTGACACATTTCTGTCCTTAGTCGGTACCCAGTGGGCTACATCAATATCAGCTGGTGATAGCGTTACTCAAACTTTTGTGCTAAGCGCGGTAACAATCTCGGTCACTGTCTTTTCGGTTGATTTAGGAATGCCTTTTATTTCTAGGTTAGCTCTGCGGCTGTACTGTTGAAGCTCAGCTAGGTCGTCTTTGGTTTCGATTGATTGTAGGGTTTAACGCGCCGACGCAGCGCAGGCGATGAGGCGCGCCGTAGTGGAGGGCTCCGGATTAATTTTGACCACGGGGGATCTTTACGTGCGCCGAAATCTCGTACACACGGGCGTTTTTGCTTTCGCCTCCATCAGAAACGCCGCCGCGGCCGGGAATCGAACCCGCAACCTCGCGCTCAGCAGCGCAACGCCTTAGCCACTGAGCCACCGCGGCGGGTTCGTCTTTGGTTTCCGTGATTTGCTTAGTTAACGCACAGTTTTCTTTTACCAGTCTGGCATTTTCTGCTTTCAGGCCACGCAGCTCTTTCTGCGTGTCATCCAAGGTTTTCTTAAAAAGGTCAAAGCCTTTGCTCATAAAGTCAACTGATTTTTAAAGACTACCAAGTTCCTCATGAATGTGGGAATCCATGTCTTCAATCTTAGTATTGAGTTTCACAACCAGGCATGCTAGCTCTTTTACTGTATGTGGAATCTTGTCAAAACGTTTTTCCCCGGCTGCCTTCTTTCCGTCAGGCTGCTTTGGTTTTTGTATGCTGTTTAACACGTGCGGAGTTGTTTGCCTTCAGTATAAATGTTTGTTGCGGGTTTTCAATAAATTTAGTTGAGAGTCAGCGCCTTTCCAGTGGTTAATCTTTCTGTCTGTCCCATATTTCGCGCTGTGATTAGGTAGGAAATGAGTGAAGCATTATCCCGCTTTATTTTAAAACAAGCCATTCCCTCCCCCGGGGCCGATGACATCACGTGGACGCCAACGGGCCGTTTACTGAATGTTTTGCGCAGAATGCCACCCGAGTTACGTTGGCGAGACAGAATGTCTTGGCCCCAAAAACGACGTCCACAAGTACAACATTTAGCGCAGTGCATTGCACGTGAACATGCACTTGAACATGCAACTGAACATGCAATTGACTTTGACGGCACGCAGATGATTGGCACCGAAAACACTGACACATAAAGGATACCTCTCGAGTCCTGGCTCATGCAAAAAACTCGACGTCGGCTGAATAGATTTCCTAGTGGCCTTTGCAACATTTGCTCCCACGGCTTCTGATGCGCAAAGGCAAGAAAAGAGGAAACAAAAACAACGAAAAGATGCCACGTTTTACAACGGGCACTTGTGGTCTGAAACAGTCACCCCCCCCCCCCCCCCCCAAATAAAAAAAGAGGCCGAGTAGGCTACGAAACGTTGGGACCGCTTTTACAAACGCCCTTGATTGGTGTCTTTGCCTGTTCTTTATCTGAAACATTAGATATTTATTTTCTGTTGAAAGGAGGATGGTTCTCTTGGATAGTTTACTGGATCAATATCGGGGTGTGCTAATTGTTGCCCGGGTGGCTTGGGTGTGCGCGCGTTCGTGCGTGTACGTGCGTGCGTGTGTCTCTGTGTGCCTCTGTGTGTATTTATGTGCGCGCAGGTGCGTTTGTTTTCGTTGACTTTTTCTGCGGAAGTGTAATGGTCTTTTCGAAGGCTCGGTTGAACTGAAGTTTCCGCCCTTAGGGCAAACTTTTTACTTCAATTTGGCTGTAAAAAAACATTACCAACGATATGATTGTGACCGCTATCGTTTTTAAATACGGCCGCATAAATAATACAACTTGCAAAATGGGCTGCGAGTACGCGAAGTGTACTCAGGCATGGCAATTTTGAAAAAACCAGAGCACGGATTGTTCAGATGATTGATTTTATAACTGCTGTGCGATCAGCTAGCCTTCACCACACTTCAACCAATCACAAAACCGATATTCGGCGCGTCCTAAAGAGTGACAGCTGAGCGTCCTAGTTGCAGACAAAATAGGCCACAAGGAACAGTTCTGCAAATTGGATCGCCAAAATATTGTATTGCAGGTCACGTTTCGGCTGCGGCTTCAAAAATGGTTGCGTTTTCTAGGGCAAAGCTGCTTGACATCACCAGCGTATGTTTCTGAGAACGTGAAAATTGATACAAACTCTCGCAGAATGACCACCATCTGTTTCAAACTGTGTGAGTTCCCTGTGTTGAAGTATAGCATAAACGCACAAGGGGTCGCTCTATTAAAAAGAAGCAATGGTTGAGGAACAATACAGAATAAACAATAAACAAGAAAGAAAAATGTAGCCAAGCGCATTGGCAGGACGATAAAGAACAAAAAATTGAAATAAAGGGAGTATGCAATATTTAAATATAAATAATTAGGTATATACAACGAACGGCTTATTCCTACCGGCTCTCCTTCATTCTGTATCTGCAAACTACACACTTCTTAGAGAGAACACATTTTCTATTGCTATTTTATTATCAACATCACCACGGTGACTATGTCGATATTGATTCCGTATGACTCAGCAAGACTGAAGGTTAGTCAGTTTTCATGTTGCCCTAGTAACAGCCACTCATTCACACGTGAAAATACATGTGCCTTGAAACCGCTGCCTTGTGTCTGAAGTCATAACGGCGACGAGACCCATTAAAGCTCCGACGCATTTGACTACCATAAAAAAGTCAAGCTGGGCAGCCTACAAAGTAACTCGCCATGGTGGCTCAATAGCTAAGGCATTGTGATGCTGAGCACGAGGAAGCGGGTTCACTTCCCTGCCACGGCAGCCGCTTTTCTAAAGGAGGCGAAAAGTTAAACGACCGCTAATTCAGCCTTTTGGCGCACGTTAAAGATCACCAGGTGGTCAAAACAATTCCGGAACCATTCACTACGAATCACATGCGTTGCGTCGGCGGGTTACACCATACAATCAATGCAATCAGCTTGCAAAGTACCAGAATTACTAAACAATTAAACTTTACACTTTTTCTAAAAGTTGTCTTGGCGAAAATTCTCTTTTTGCATCTTTCAAAGTGGTATAGACCGAAAGTTAGGTCTGCACAACACGGTAACACATCTGTGATTTGGTTAGTGTTCGCTTATGGGGCCATCGAATATTCCGTATTCAAAAAATGTTGCAACTAAAAAGTTACAGCAGAAGATTTCTGGCAAGTGCAAATATTTTTAAAGATTTTCCTAACAAATAGTAATTTACGGCTGTGGTCCACGTTTAAAGTTTAGAAGTATGCACAGCTGATCTTTGAGTTCTCCGAGCAGAAAAACTTTATTACATTGCATCTTCAAATATTTTACAAACGCCGTAACATTGCCTTCCTAGTTTCACTGAAGTTTGTTGTTGAGTTTGCTGCTTGGTAACACGATATGCATCTTATCCTGCGTTAGTGTTCAGAGGGTTTTGTACTCGTTTATGTTTTTTTTATTCTTGCCTGTATTGATTCTTTTGGAAAGCTTATCTCAGTTGTTTTTTGTATTGCTATTACAGCGCTTAAACTTTTCTCAGTAATGTTCCCTCGGCTTGGGCCATAATCTAGCTCGGTGAATTTTGAATAATTTATTATGCAAAAATTTACACATTTTAAAATCCCCTCGCTTCTTCATAGCTTGCGATTATTTAAATGCTTTTACAAGAATCTTTACATAGCTGCAGTATTTTTAAATCTGCCGGTACTAATTTTGGCTCTTCTTTTTTCTTCAATGCTATGCTTACAACAGATTTCTGATCCTTAGAAGTGAGATCAATAGGGTATTCAGAGAACAGCTCCCCTGCCAGGTGGTGATACAAAGATCCTAACCCCTTAAAATGTCTTGTGTGACCAAGCGGCCAATGAAATTCATTCTGGGTATTCTCCAATCAAGCGGATGCTGCGGCCTTTAACACCGACTGTCGTCCGGGCAACGGGAAATAATAATTAAATAAAAGTTAAAGCAAGGATGCCATTTTTTTACTATCAATTAACCATGTAGGTTGTTTTATACAAAAAAGTGCTCTGAGCAATCTAATTTACCGTCGCTTTTACAGGCTCACATCGATCGAAAACTATGTTCGCGAAACATATTCAGTCATATAAATATTTTTGTCTTATTACATAGATGTCGAAGTAATGTTTGATCCTCCGAGTCCAATAAAAGACTTGCAGTATTTCGCCCACGTTGTATAAGCAGAAATGCGTAAATTCAGGTATCGCCACCGACCAGTGTTTTTGGAGAGCCTGACTATGTTCACGACATCACAACCCCGTCCCGGTAAAGATCTACCTTCGTTTGATGGCCTAGAATACATCCAATTTCAAGAGAAAGTATAGTTATCAATAAAATAATGCTGCAATGCTTCATTGACGGAGGTTACCACGGTGCAGTTTCTGCATAAAGTTCCCACAGTGACAACTACAAAAAGCTGTATTTTGCGTAAAAAATGTTCCCAATTTATAAAACACCTACACGTGGGGGAAGCGCCCCAACTCATCACTGTGCAAATCCTCGATGCCGCCGAAAAGTTCATTCCCCAGGCGTCGGCTGCCCCGTGCAACCCAAGGAGGCCCTGGTTGATGGAGGACTATAAGTGAGTGCCAGGTCCCAGAACAAGGCTTGGGGTATTCTTCGTCGGTACTACACGTCGCAAAACGTAATCTCGTTTCAACGGGCAGGGTTCGTAGATCAACCTGCAATGCAACGGGCACTTCTTACGCGTCTACATTTCTTCTAGCTTCGAATCGTGGCGGGGCCTGTAACTTTTATTTCTTTGCTGGAGTTTTCTTTTGACACTAATGAACGCCACAGAACCCTTGGGTGGTACAGGTAAAATCTTTTGCTTTAGAACATTTTTTGTCAAACAAAAGTAACGCCCTTTTGGTGGTATCATTTCGACTTTAGAAGTCTATTAATTTTTTTATTGCTGCTCTAATGCCCACCGTTTTTCTGTGGCCAGAGAAAAGTCATAATTATCAGTTCAAGAAGGCGGTAAACTCTTAAGCGCTTCTACTGATAGCAACGCCTATAATCCGCCAATCAATAATGGAATTCCAATTTTAGAACTGTTTGATCTCGTTATAAATAAAAATATATTGTTTGTTGCTATTGTTTCTTGTCTCGGAGCTGTGAAAAACAATCCTATAAAAAATTACAATTTAACGCATTCCAGGCTTTTGATCGTTTCGTTTCAAATGAATGTGCATGCATTGCGATATTTGGGTGCAGGTGCGCCTGCAGACGAGTTATAATTTTCATTCTGCCTGTAAAAACGAACATACAGCCGTGTGTCATCTCACTTGTATTTCATGAACTTATAGACAAAATTATTATTTTGTTCGTTTGAAGATAGCTCTGGGACCTCACTGGAGTACAGGAAAAGGCAAGCCGACAGTGTACTGCCCGTGCGAATGGTTTTTGTTATTTACATGCTGCATTATATTTATAAGCTCCCTTCCCAAATATTTGGATTCTGAAAAAGGCTCGGACTAAAACACTCCACAAACCTTTACGCAACATCAACCTTACAGGAAATGGTTGTTTCTCTCGCTTTTTATGTTGCGATGTATTGACACACAAAATCCTTGTAACAGAAATATAAGGAAACACGAAGCGAAAACGATGAACAAGCCCCAAATTCTCAAGGTGTTAAATACATCTGTAGCGAAACCGAATATGTAAGCACTATGGTACAGTTGTTCCCGTTTATTTCTTTAAAAGTAATTCGCTAAGTCGAATTAATGAATGGGTGGAATTTGCCTTGATTGCTTACAAAGCTATTGATTCTACCTCTATGTACGTTTTCTGGGACATCCGCAAGATGCCATACAGGCGAACCTGCACCGTCGAAGATGCGAAATAAATTTTGCATGCCTAGACCTTGAGCGCAGTTTTTCGCTACCTGTTTATGGAGCCCCCGACTGCTAAAGGCTTTAACGTCACTGGCCGCTCCCTGTTGGTAAGCACCGTTTTTAAACTACCATACTTTTGGGTGCCCAATTTGTAAGCTGTGAGCTGCCCTTGGTGAAACAAGCCTTGGAGCAGATAGTTATCGGTTTCTTGCAAATGTCTTATACCAGGCTAAGCTATCTGCTGCGTGTTGCGTGTCTGGTGTGTACAAAAAAGCAGATCAATTGCAGTCGCATTCTTGTGGCTTTCTTGTTTCTTAGGTTGCCTTTATAATTACCGTGTTACCGGCTTGTCTCCTGAACTGAAGATAATATTTTAACATCGTTGACACTCTCCTAAAAGAGAATTTCGGAAAGTTTCTATTTTAATATCTACTTTCTCATAACCGAAGTTTCAAGTTCCACAGAGAAAATAAAGTGGACTTTGCGGAAGTTTTCTAGATTAACACAAATCGCATTCCAAACAAATGTGATGATGAGGTTTAGCGGTATAAGCAGGCGAAATATTCCAGAACGGAGCTTTTCAGAGCATTATTCGCCAGTATGTAAAAAATATTGAGTTAGTACACATATTGAGGGGATATCCCGAGCCTGCTGCCTGATCACGACAGTAACCCCACCTGCAAATCTAGGCAAAGGCTCCTAAGACCACCATTGGCGATTTCGAACACTTCACCTCCACATTCTCTCCTCTACAGGAAACAGCTTACGTACGGAGGGTAAGTGTAGACATAGGCATCATTGCCATCACCATGATACTTAAGGTATTGTGTGAACGCTGGTTTTATCCAGGATGCGGCAATTGCTTTTTCGTGAGAGGCCGTAAGAGTAAACGTCAGTGTCTCAATATTACCTTCTGCGAGTTAGGTACATTAAAATAATAAAGTATAACTCAAATATTCAAAAATTAATTACCCTCAAATATAGCTGAAGATGCTCTATGAGGAGAAAAAATCATCGACGCTTGTTCGTTTCGATAAAGCTTCTAGTTGCGACTTGCTCTCTCGGAAAAAACATCGACGCCTTTTCGTTTCTATATAGTTTCTAGTTTTGATTTGCTTTCTAGTAGCCACTTGCTAGTCCATTGATTACGGTTTAATAAACCAAAGATAATTTTCATTAGGAGTGGTGCCATATAGAATTGTTCCTGATTAATTTGTACCAACCGAGGATCACAAAGTTCGCCGAAATCTCGACACACAGGTGTTTTCGCCGTTCGCCGCTTTCTAAAAAATTACGCCCACCTCCGCTTGCGGGAACCCTGGTGTGATGCGATGCTGAGGGGGGTTCAAGGGCAAGTGGAGAGCAACCATCGACCAAAAGGCCACCGGAGGGCGGCAAACCGGTTATATGCGGAGCGCAGCCGAAGGAGAGGAGACCGCGGAGAGAGAGAGTACTGCACATAGGCAGCACCGCGCGCGGCGCCGCCCACCGGCGGAGTGAGAGCGCACTGGGCCGCACACCCGCAGATGTTGAGAGAGAGTGTTCGCTCTCACCTGGGCACGCGCTGGCGCCAGTGCGTCTGCCGGGGCTATGACGCAACAGAATCCTACACAATCCCCGTAATTCCAATCCAATCAAAATCCAAATCCCATCCAAGCCAAGCCAAGCTAAGCCAAGCCAAGCCAAGCCAAGCCAATCGAATCCAATCCAATGCCCCTTGCGAGAGAGTGTTCGCTATCGGAGTGGAGAGGGGTGAGCGCAGGAGAGTGCGGACGACGATGCCGACGACGACGACGGACGCACGCAGGAGGAACAGGGCCGCCGACAGGAGATGCTCTCATCGTCGCATCTAGAAGAGGCGGCCATGCCTGGTATTGGCGCCGCGTCCTCTGGCAAAGCTGCACAAAGCCTTAGCCACTAGTCACGGTGGTGGGTGACTAGTGGCTACTGCCGTTCAGCTAGTCGTTTACAGACCCTCTCCAACAATAGAAACTTCTAAAAAAATTTCGATTTCCGTCTTTATCTCCTTGTGGCTGTCTTATTACATATCGAGATTTATTGAGACTTAGTTCTGTAGAAACATTGTTTTGAGAATACCTTGGAGGTTATAAGACTTTTGAACATGGTATGAGCAAATGGTTTGTTCAATTTTGATCGAAACATTTTGATTTTGGGGTCGTCACTATATACCCAAAATAAGATATGACAGGTGTTCTTAGCTTTTAAGCTATCTCGTAAAAATTGTGCTGCAGTCCTATCTTATTATGCAAACCTGCGAAAATGTAAAATTTCCATATTTGTGCTGATAACAGTCGTCCTAAAACGTGAGTCTCTAAGTGGTGTCTGTATTCTCCCAAAGCCGGCTTTTTTCTAAAAACAGGTATTACTAGTGAACAATTTCTCGCTGAATCGGCAAAATGAACGTACTGAGCTGGCACATGTTGTTTTTTCTGCATAAATAGACGCCTTAGCACGGAGCGGCGCAAGGACGATTCAAAGCGGTCGTCTCGCAAATAAATAACGCTGCTTGATGGAAGCAGGTTATACCAGGAAACCCTTAGAAAATCTTTATAGTGGGAAGTAGTCAAAAATAAATCTGTAAAACGGAAAAAATGGGAAAAATAAATCTATAACAAAGGACACCTTGTTGTGTACGCGATTATGAACATCGATTTGACGTTTATTTATTTATTTCAAAATAACCGTAACGGCACACTGGGGAGGGTATTATTTAAACTGAAGGGGCTACACTGGTGTCACAAAACTACAAAAAAACAAAGAAAACACAAGAACTAAAAATATCAAATACAATTTGCATCGCCACTGTGGAAACAAAAAAGAGATATTCAGTAGAACATTGAGAACAGCTATTGGTGCGGTAACCCGAATATACTACATAGAGAACTACCACGCGTAATATTACCACACGTGAAGTTACAGCGCAAGAACCGAGTGAAACGGGGCGGTGAAATGGTAGATAATATACATTGATATTTTGGGTCAAATGTTTAGTAAATTTGGGGTATTGGGTTGAGTCACGTGGTTTGATGGTACATTATTCCAGCCTATTTTACTACGGGGAACAAAGGTTTCAGCAAAAGCAAGGGTACACGTGATGCGCTTTATTTTGCATAAATGATCAGGACGAGGAAGAATGGCTGTGGGCTCACAGAGTAATTCGTTGCTATAGTTTATAAAATAAGTAGTATAGTTTATAAAATAATTTTAATCGAGTACGTTGTGACGATGCGAAGAGACCGCGTGTTCAGCACGATTTTTACGAGGTTACGCTTGTATAGGGTGAGTAACCCTAAAACATAAAGCAGACATTGCGGTTTAGCAAGGCTTCTAAGTCATTCATTAGATGTGGCATGAGGCTAATGACGTCTGACGTAATGACGGTGAAAGCCCCGAGTCTATTGCGGCGTCGGTATGTTCGGTAATATTTGTTGAAACAACACTTAGGCAATCTCATCAACAGGACTTTTATTTGTTGTTATGCATGTCATTGCCGAACCTGCTTGTTAGGGTCATCAACATTTTAACTTCCAAGGTACGTTCGTTGACGTCGAAGGCTCTCAGATTTCAAATTTGAGCGTCCGAAAAGCGAGAAGAAAGTATTGCGAACAACGGCAGACCAGTTTCTGCCATTGTGTTTTTTTTTCACTAATTTTGTAAAATGTAGGTTATTTTTGTCATTTGGGTTAATTCTGTGTTGCCTGTTTTTTGTTCTCGAATTGAATCGCTGGAGACTTTTTCGCACAGTTTTATAGGACTGCATTTTGGTAGGCGCTGCTATGCCCAAAATAATTTATAGTTGTCAGTGCACTGACAATGGCATAATTTGGTCAAGTTTTAAAGCGGTACTTTAGAGCTTTTAGAGATCGCCATGTGGGGGTCTATTAACAATGTGCACCAGAAGAACTATGATGCGGATTCATGGGACTCGTTTGGTGGACACACCCAGCACATAACATTCAAGAGAACACATAAATCTAGTTTTGAGCAGTATCTTCTTGTATTATCACTCTACCTAAACCAGCAACCAAAGGTTTCCCTAACCTTTTATCAACTGGTAATAAAGATGAAGGCTCCGGGGTTTCGGTAGCCTCTGCAGGCGATTGTTTTGTTGGAGCCGTCTGCTGCCTGCGATAAAGCTCAACTATGAAATGCCTTGCTTTTCAAATAAAGGCCAGTAAGCGGTCACAGACAAGGATTTGCGCAAAAATATTAAAAGGTTGCATTGGTACGTCTTGCCAGCGGGCCAAAACTAAACAAAATGTATTTTTACAGGGTGTATCAGCCGCCGAAGAATGGAAATTCAATATCCTGCCCCAAGAACTGTGGCAAAGCGCTAGGGATCAGCGGGCAAGAAGACGACGCATAGCACGATGGGGTTTCGAGAAGGCGTTGAAAGTAGAGGTAAAAGTTGCCATGCAACAACGGTGCTCGCTTATCGATAAATACGGGTGGTAATTACGTCTTTATTTTCCGTATTCCTCTCGGTAACATATTGGTGGAAGTTGCAAGACCCCTGCTCCATATACTATCGTCTTTCCATTCCTTGAGGCTTCGTTACCTTTCCTCAAGTATCTCCGCAGCGGGCTTCATAATGATTCCGCCAGCACGGCTGCGCCTAGCGAGTCGGCGACTCCTCGGGTCGTCTTTTCTGAGCCCCGCAGCCTGGGATTTTCACCGGCGCTGACAATGTTGACGTAGAAGATTGGCTCAACCTATACAGGCAAATCAGCGCCCAAAAATGTTGGGGCTCACTATCAACCTTGCCCACGTCCTTTTCTACTTCAAAGGTAGGTACCGCACACGCCTGGTACGATACGAATGAAGCCATTGTTACCAGCTGGGACGACTGTAACGCGAGGCTTTAGGAAGCGTTCGGCAAACCCGTTATCTGTGACCAACGTGCCAAAACAGAACCTGCTTCCCGTCGCTGTGGTTGCCGACAGATAACCATATTTCGCCATCTTGTTGGCAATATCGGTGTTCAACCGCACCCTAAAGGTTTGTGCCTTTAAGAAATTCCCTGAGCCCCGCTCATACAAGGACGTCCATAGCATTCTGGGCTTATTTTCATACTTCCCGCGTCTTATAAGGGATTGGCCGACATCACGCGCCATTTGACAGACCTTCTTAAAAGGACAATAAGTTCTACTGGGGTGAATGTTAAGCACAGGCGTTTGTTAAGTCAATATTCGCTCTCGTGACCTCTCTTACCTTGGCCCACTTCGACCCAACTGCCGCCACCTAAGTTTCGACTGACGCTAGCGGACATGGCATCGGTGCTATCCCGCCCCAACTACATGGCGGCAAAGTTCATGTTATAGCGTACGCCATCCGCCTCTTGATATCAGCTGAACAAAACTACTCAATCACGGAAAGGGAGTGCCTGGCCCCGGTGTGGGTTGTAGCAAAATTACCCTTATCTGTAGGGGCGCAGTTCTCGGTGATAATAGACCACCACGCGTTCTGCTGGCATTTTTCTCTGAAAGATACAACATGAATCAATTGATAGGTGGGCACTGGGTGTACACGAGTATGTATAAACCACAGTTTATAGGTACAGCCGCACGCATAAGGGTGTCCACTGTCTGTCGCAATATGCGGTTGACAACCCGGCCCTCACGCTTAGAGCGCGTCTAGTAGTGTGCTCGCAATAACGAATTTGTCGCACCTTGGGGGTGAGCGGAGCCACGACCCTTCTGTGCGCGCAGTTATCAACAGTTAAAACGCTGCCTCCCCGATCTTTCAATTTATTTATTTATTTATTTAAAAGTATTCTATGGGCCGAAGACTTATAGAGGGATAGTGGTAAGTAAGGACATATTAAAAATGGAGAGATGTGAAAAATAGATATACATTTCAAGTAGGCTCAAAAACACTAACATTTAACAACGCCCAGGATTTATACAGTGCTAGTAAACAATTACAAAACAGGTAATTGGCAAAAAAATGTTGTACAAAGCAAGGAGTTTTATTTCACTGATGATAATAGACCTTAATTTTTTTTAGGTTATCTATAGCAGCGGTGGTGGAGGGAAGGTGGTTCCAGTCAGTTGAAGTACCTGGAAGAAATGAAGCAGCTTAACTACGAGTGTGACAAGTGGTCACAGCCACTTCTCAGCGTAGACCAGTACTTCATACATGTAAACGATGAATAAATGACTTATTTTTCCAATTGCGGGTCATGGTAAATTTTGTGGAAGAGACCGAGGTGACAAAGTTTTATATGTAGCACTAAGGTTCGTAAATTAGGTTTTGATTTCATGGAACGTATGCTGGTGGCTCTAGTGTAGTTGCAAAAAATAAAACGGGTAGAATGGCTGTGAACCAGTTTGAGTCTATGAATAAAACAAGCCTGGCCAGGATCGCAGAGTAAACAGCAGATTCAAGCTTTGAACCTATAAGCATTTTGTGAAGAAAGTGTTAATTATGATGGGACATGGGAGAAGTTTCTTCTTATAAAGCCCAAGGTATGTATGGTTAGCTTTAGCGGCAGTCTGATCGATGTGCTTATTCAAAACTAGTGGTATGGGCTCTTAGACATTTTTTCGACGCGACCACTTGTAATGGTAGCCCTTTAAAAGAGTACAGTCATGGACAATTTAAATACGAACTGCGGAGCGCACGGCCGAAGCTACGTGTGCCGTTACCTGGCAGCGGCCGTGGAAAACGCAAGGACATGCGCAATTGAGATGTCGGGGCGAGGGTGCGTGCCCCACTGCGATATGTCGCTCTCTGTTCTCTCGCATGCTCTCCTTGTCGTCATGCCGCAAGAGCACTGCAAGCACTGAAAGTACTACCGCGGCTGCAGCTGAAGGTGTTGGTAACATTGAGAGCAATGCGGCGCGTAATTGCCTGCAGCTGCGGCAAGTGCTTGCGTGGGAAACGCCTTCACGCTCTCATAAGGCATACCGTTGAGCTCATCAGGCTTTGATGAGGCAAACCAGCGCACAGAAATGCAAACAAAAATAAATGCATGCCGCATAACTATTTATGGCACTGCAATGTTTTGCTTTCGCGGTGCAGTGGCTCGGGAATTGAATAATGAGCTGGCCGCCAAGAATGCGCCTTTGAATTAACGGAGTCATGGCTGAGTTATTTCTTGGGTTCGGTGCATGTAGCTTACAAAACATATACCAAAAGAATTCGTCTCGAATGATATACATAAATGCAAGCATTGTGTGGGCTGGGAAAATTGCTTGCAGAATTCTACCATTACCAAAATAAGAAGATTGGCAGGTCCAACCATTCCAAGGCCAGTTGCCCTTCCCAACAATTTTGCCGGCACTATTTTTTGGTGTTATTTTTCGCAGGCACCCCAATGCTCATATAAATCTGCGGAGCGGGCAGCACTGAGCATGGTACAGGCGTGACCCACGTGTCCATCGTTTTTTGCTCAAGTTACTACACCCGTATGCGAAGCTATGTCGGCAATGTGACGCCAGGCCTCACGGGAGCAGGCGTTCGTGTGAGCCGAGCACACAGTGGCCGCAGATACTATCTCGTGACAATTCCATAACAATTGTTTTCAGCGCTCTTGCGGCAGTGCAACAAAGCAAGCATGCCAGCGAGCAGATGGCAACATATCGCAGTGGGACACGCAGGCTCTCTCCCGCCATCTCGTCTGCGCATGTCCACGCGTTTTCCACGGCCGCTGCCAGGTGACGGCACGGGTATCTTCGGCCGTGCGCTCCACGGTTCGTATTTGAATTGTCCATGACTGTACATACGACTGAAAGTTGAAGCACGAATTATTCGCATTGCCTTGTATTTAAATAGGGTGAGCTTCATTCGCCAGTTATCCCACCAGGTATCGGTATTACCTAGATCTGCCAACAAGGTAGTTACATGAAAGGCATTTTAAATTTCAAGAAACGCAACACAATCATCCACAAAGAAATGAATAGGCAGAAGACACTCTCAGGCAGGTGGTTAATGTATATCAAAATATTAACAGGCCGAAAACGGAATCCTGCGGGACTTCGGACGGTACATCTGCAGTGGAAGAGTTGAAATTATTAGCTAAAAGAAATTGGTGCCAGTAAATAAGAAAACATGCCGTTCATTTTATTAAACTACTGTCGAGGGTTAGGTTACGAATCTTTAACATTAGTAGTCGGTGGCATAACTTGTAAAATGTCATCGACAAGCAAAAAATATTCAATCTCCGAATGAACCCTCAGCAAGAATGGCATAAATTCTGTGGCTGAATTATACGAGTTCGAGGGTTAGGTTACGAATCTTTAACATTAGTAGTCGATGGCATAACTTCTAAAATGTCATCGACAAGCAAAAAATATTCAATCTCCGAATGAACCCTCAGCAAGAATGGCATAAATTTTGTGGCTGAATTATACGAGTTGCGTTTTGCAGCAATGTTGTATACGACTTCTGTGTACCGCAGTATAGAAAAAAAAACAAATTCGGAAATCGGACAAAGACCGTAAGTGATGTGTTCAAAATTTTAACAGGGTATTCTAGTGAGTAATATGACAATAGGTGCCAGGTGGTACCATAATACCGGATTTAGAGACTGGCGCCACATTAGCAAACTTCCACTCAAGAGGCAACAATTGTAATTCTAATAATTGCTGCAAGTGCTTATCCAGCATAATGGAACAGTATCCGCATGGGCAACTGAGCCTTGGGGAACTCCTAGGATAGCGGGAATATATCCAGACGAACAACCATTGAGAGCGACCAACTGCTGTCTTAGAGAGATATACTCGGCTACTCATGCAAACACCCATTCGTTCAGTTTATTGCCCGCAATATACTAACAAGAATGTGATAATAAACACCTTCAAATGCTTTTTAGCAGTGCAAGAAAATAGTCACCTACTTTAAGCTTATCTATTGCTAAAGCCAAATTCTGCGTGAACTCAACAAGCTACGTTGAGCAAAAAAAACCTGACAAAAACCGTGTTTGCTAGGATGCTACTGATTATGTTTAACCAAATGAGTCATATCCCAAGTGTAGCTAATCTCAATTTCAAACACCACAACTAAATTATAATCCAGGCTTCGTCATTCACAAGGCTCTGTGGTTATGGCAAATTCAAAATCACACTTGTTTCTAAATAGGCAGTCATAAAATCACATGAAGTAACACTGTGCAGGGCACGAAGTTGAGCTTACCAATGCACGAGCTTAGCACTTCTACGTTTTCCCCCAACAATATAGTGCAACATTGTTTTTCGCAGTATTATTGTAAGAAGAATAGCCGGAAACTTGCGCTTTCGCGACCCCTTGCCTTTCTTTGGTGGGGATTCCTTGACATGGCGCCGGTTGAGCTGCAGCGGGGGGCCACTTGCTATACGCCCTTTAAGGCCACTTATTTTGGTGAACCACCGCCATCTCGGGTCGGACATCGCTGCCGTGTCGATGTCTTCAATGGTATCCATTTCTTGATGGGGCGAATAGCCTCGAGCTGATGCGTCGACGAAGCTGACGGGCGAGGCGTTGTAGCGGCTATGACTGGCGAGGCTTAGCTCATTCGTCGGCGTGGCAGTCTTCTTATGACAGTAAATGGCATTTCGATAACTTCAAACTTTCCCTGGTAATGTCCAGTGAGTCCTTGCACCTTGCCCGTTCACCTAGAAAACTCATTACTGTTTGACAAACATAGTTTGTTCATGTAAAACGTAGAAACACCGAGCGGATGAAAAACGTACCTGCGCCATTCGGCACCCTAACGGCTCTTTCTTCATTCGGGTAAAAAACGGTCCTACATCGGCAAGTCTTCTTCCAAACACGTCAGTGCATGAATTCTCGGCGCCCAGACGCCCGCCGTTGTTCGCCTAATGACGTATAACCTGAAACCTTACGAAGGCTGGTCTCCTCTTGAACACCGGTTGCCGAAAATTCTGCGGCCGTTCGCTTGCCGTGATTCGGCCGCGGACCGCTAACCGAACAAAAAACGTACATTATGTGGCCGCTAGTCGGCCGGTCTCCATTATAACACCGGCTGCCGGAGGAAAACGAATATTCTGCCGCCGGACGCGCGGTATGCGCGGCAGCCACGCTCCGGCCAGCCTCCTTTCGAACACCGACTGCCACAAGAATACGGATATTCTGTGGCCGCTCGCTTGCCGTGCTTCGGCTGAACACCGCTTTCCGAAGGTAAAACGGATGTCCTAAAGCCGTACTTCGGCCGTTTTCTTTCTCAACATGAGAAGCCTAAAGGGAACTGAATATCTGGCAGCCGGGTAGGTGCCGTTCTGCGTCTGAACACAGGCGGTCGGAGAAAGACCGAAGCGCTGCTTGCCGAATTTTGGCCGTTCATCGTATGATCAGTGGCTGCCAGGTTGCTGGCCGGACATGCCAGAAAGCGGCCATAGACGGGTCGGTCTTAGGACACACTTTCGGTGCTGCCTGTGGTCTTGACATATCCAGGTGTCGTGACATCTGTCGTTACTACAAGACTACGACAAAAATGCTGTAGTAGCAAAGCTGCCTGTCATGATGACAGAATCGTGTAGTCACTACCGAGGCATAATTGCTGTCATGACGTCTATCGTTGCAACAGAACCACGACAAAAATGCTGTAGTAGCCAAGCCGGCCATCGCGATGACAGATCCTTGTCGTCACTACTGATGCGGCTGCCACGGCAAAATATGTCGCGATACATGAAGGTGTCTACAGAATAGCCAACAGTCGAACAAGATATTTCTGTCATAAGGACAGCTTTGCAACTGCAGTTGGAATGCTGCGGTTTGTTTCTTTGTTGCGATGAAAGAGAATATTTTTCAGACAATCAACGAAAAATAAAAACGTACAATTTTACACCGGTATCTTAGTGCGATTCATCGGCTTTATCCTCTGGCATCAACTAACGCCGCCTCCGACTGAAGCCGTATCCAGCCGTAGCCGCCGCCCTCCCTGTTGAAACAAAAAAAGTTTATGGAAACAAACATTACGCCACGTTTCTTTTCTCGCGCTGGTCGATCGTTGTCGTATACACGTAGTGCGACCGTGTAACAAAGCGTAACCATCCATGTAACGTATTCGTTTAGTATGTTGACAAAGGTAGAAGAGAAGTCGTTGGGCATACGGATGAGCGTAGTTTTTTTTTCTGGTGGACGTCGACGACTACGAATGTGGTGTGGGAAGTGTTTTGGCTCGAAGACAGCGAGACGCGGGGATATTATTCGAGGCCACCATTTTTCACATGACCGGTAAGTGTTCTCACCCTTAAATTTTGCATAATAGTGTCTGAGCGCTTTTTAGCAGTGTTACATCTGCCACTAACTGCAGAAGCTAAGCAATGAATGTCGGCGTGCCGGCGGAGCCGTCGGAAGGCGCGGAGGTCCGCTTCACCGTATATTGCACCGACAACGAAGAAAATGTCTCGTATTACCACCTTGCACATATGTCCACGTAACACGCTCTATTCAATATTGTGCTGGCGACCAGTTATTCAGGTTAGGAATTTATCTGCTTTGTTCGTGTCGGCGTAGAGTAGTCACCAAGCCACATTCTCACGTACAGTCGGCAAAATGCTTTAACGCGCGAGCGGCATGCTCCGGAGTGCACGGGAGACACGTAGTGAAAACGCCTGGTTTGAGATAGGTAGGTAGTATGTTTACGAGGCCGCTATCAGTGCGATGGCTGTGTCGCTCCTCGCTGGGCCCGTTGCCTTGGCTCCCACGCCTTCTTCGACCGTAATAAGCGCTGCGTGCCGGCGCTGCCGGGCCAGGAAACAAAAGCGGAGATTACCCGCCTTAGCACCCGTTGTGCGAGATTTTCGTCTGCATTAGCCTTGGCGCACAACTGTTCATTGCGTTATCGTTCCGTCAATAGCTGCGTGAGCTCTGTGAGCACCACAATCCGGTTTCTGGGCTCGGCTTTGCTGGTCACTGCTGACGGGCTCAACCCACAATACCTAAACCACTGTCCAAGCAATTGTAGACCGATATATAGTCACTTTGAAACACAGGCGGCGATCTGTTTTCGGCAATTGTCATTCCTTAAAGTGCATACAGCAAAAACAATTCGCCCCCATGCATCCTGTGAATGTGGTTGAAAAGCAAAGCGGTAAATGGCATCCACAACCACTACCCATGCGAAGTCACTTAAATTCACTCACGTCGCTCTACAAATACTGAAACCAGAGAGAAGGGGAATGCACTTTACCACACCATTTATTGATTCAAAGAGATATTTTTGGTAAAGAGAAATCAATGCACGATATATGAACAATGTTTGGTTGAGTTGTATTGGTGTAGCACATGAGTGGAAACTCTTTTTTATAAAAAATTACGCCCACCTCCCCTCGCTGGAACCCTGGTGTGAAGCAACGCATCTCATGGGGGGTTCCATAGGCGTTTTCTATCGTATTGATTACGATTATAGCAGGGATTCTCACGCGAAGGGGAAGTGGGCGTAATTTTTCATTTTCACAATGCAATGAACATGCAATACATGTATGCTCAGGTACTGTCTGTATTGCAGACGAGAATGAGTGCTTTGTGGTCGGTAAAGTGCACAGTTAGTTGCTCCAACGATTGCATCAAGCAATCGTCGAGTACTGCGAGAGAGTGCAAGCGTAACACGGACGACCATCGACTGAGACCGTCGGAGCGCGGCATTCCGCTTTTATATTCACAGCGCCCGAAGGAGAGGAGAGCGCGGAGAGAGAGAGTAGTGCACATGCGCAGCGCTGAGTTCAGCGCCGAGCGTAGCGCCGCCCACCGGCGCCTAACAACGCAGTGAGAGCGCGCTGCGCCAACCCGCAGCTGTGTGGGAGTGTTCGCTTTCGGAGAGAGGAGAGGAGGAGAGGCGCTGCTGTGCGGACTACGCCGGACAGGCGCAGGAAGGACAGAGGTGCATGCATTAGATGCGTTGCATCTAAAACAGAGATATCTAAAACTCAGTTTTAGATGATCTTACTTCTCGGTCTCTGTCGCCGCGTACGGAGGTGACGAGATCGGCGGCACTGACACCGGAGAAGGAGCAGGCAGAAGATGGGTATGAGGAGCAGGAGAAGGAAATACTTCTGTTGAGAGTTCTGAATGGGCCAGAGTGCGTCCCAGGGGAGGGGTTCCTTCTTCACTGGAGCCCATATGCAGTCCGCGCCGCCTGTGCTCGATCCACCAGCTGAAAGCTGGGTAGGTAGAGAGGGGCATCTTTCATTGTTCTTGTTAGGTAGTTGACGAAAAGATAGGAGGGTTTCCAGGGCTGAAGTCGCACGCGCCGATTATGTGGCGGAGTGTTTGTACATCTGAGCAAAATTTACATTCAACGTCGTATCAATTCGAGTGCATTAGGTGAAGGCACGTCGGGTCTGGGAAGGAGCCGAATCGTATGAGCCGTAGGGTAGCTTGTTGTTCTCTGGAAACGTTAGGGTAAGGCGAAGGTAGGGTGTGTCCCTGAATGCGATAATTGTGGGTTATGTCCCTAAACGAGACAAGCGGGTAACTACCCTCGTGCAGCTTTATAGCACGTGGGGTAAAAGCGCAGGCTTGTTGGTGTGTGTATTTGTTGCCCTCCATTGAAGCGTGAACGGGTGTGCAGATGAGGTGAATGGAACTCTTTTTACAGTGTTTTTAGCACATGCAGTGGCGGTTGGGAGGCCCAACCCTACTAGTATTTCCGGTAGGCTTGTTGGGAATCGGTGGCTACCCTTCAAACCCCTGGTTGAGTTAGAGCAAAGGCTATGGCTGCCTCTTCTGCTGCCGTCATGTATTAGGTCTTGAGTGAGGTACACGCAAGGAGGTTGGTTCTGGAGGTTGCCACGATTATGGCGTATTGCTGCCCACGATGTTGGGAGGCGTCCGTGCAGATAACTCCATGATCCCTGCCGATGGGAGTATTGAGCGCTTGAGCCCTTACTTGTCGCTGACCCTCGTCGTTTCAGGGTTCATATTTCAAAGCAAATGCAGCACCTGTAGTTCTTGTCGCCATCAGTCCTAGAGTACATCAAGCGGAGTGATATTCTGCGCTGCCAAGCCAAATCTGGTGAACGATGCGGCGACATGCAACAGTTCTGCTCTTTTATTTATTTTTTTCTTTATTTATGTATTTATTTTTCTTTATTTATTTTTTTTATTTATTTATTCGTTTATGTATTTATTTATTTAATATTTATCATAGTACCTACCCACAGCGCCTGTTTGGCATTACCGGGGGGGAGGGGAAGAAGTACATATATATCATAGAGAAAGAAAGCAGTTCATGCTCAACACATGAAAATAACAATTACAGTTCAGAACAAATCGGTGACACAAACCAAGAGCAAGAACAGTTAATGTGTGCGCAACCACGACAACAAAGAAGATAAGAAAGACATAATCATACATGTGCGTAGAAAAACATGGTTCTGGTGGCGCAAGAAGGAAAGAACTGAAAGGAAATAAAAACCCAAATGCGAAAATGCAAATCACACTGCTGAAGCAAATGCATCACTTGAAGACAACAATACATCACTAGGCAATCTGTTCCATTCATTGACCGTCTTACTAAAAAACACATCCTAAAATGTTTTGTTCTGCATCTATATTATTTAATCTTGAGGAGTCGGAGCTTCTGGTTAAAACGATGGCCATCAGCTCTCCCACCATGTTATGGAGGCCCGTGCTAAGCAGCATCTCTGTGGACGCACTTATGGAAAGACCAATGGCCTGCCCAACCGCCTTTCTAAGCATTATGTAAAACATCTTTGTGTCCTCCTAGCCGAGAATAACACCGGGGGTGGACGTAAGTGATTCTCGAGAGGGCACAAGCTTGCAACATTCGAAATGTATCGAATTACTTAGGCCTCGCTTCTTGGTGGCAACTCACCTGATCATGTGTTTGATTTGATTGATGCTGTGTTTGTGGCGCTTCAAGGATACGTTACTCTTGGTGTAGGCCTGGAGATGTATGACCAGGAGCTTGATTCTGGGGCTTTGAGTGTTGGCCTGGCCATCAAGGAGTATTTGAAAGTGTTCCTTGATGTGTCGTTGGGCGTGACGGTGGACGACAAGGAGCTGTGATTTTTTGCGTGCACAGGGGAAGCCACCGGCTTTAGCCAATTGGCGTAATAGAAGTGAGATGTTATGCGTTAGATTGAGCGCACTTTATTTTTTGTAACTTCTAGCACACGCGCAAGGCCGCACAGTACCGCGAGATTTGCCGTGGGCGAAGCGCCAGCGGCGCGAGAGGTCGCGGGACGCTATCTTGTGGCATTGAGCGCGAATGCAGAGGGAGAACCCGCATATGTGCTTGGTGAGTGCACCACTTCTATTCCTTGTCTCCGCATAGGCCTGTAGCTCAATCGGCAAGACAACGGGGTCTCGCTTTGTTAATGTATAAGCTCAAGGTTCGACCCCAGTGGTGCCGCTAAGTTGTTTTATTTGTTCGCGGAAGTTTTCTGTTGCCATCAACGGTCGCGCAAAACCCTGGGGGGGGGGGGGGGGCGGGGGGGGGGGGCGGGGGGGCTAGAAGTAAAAAGTTTTGATTTAAAAACTTCTGTTTAAATTGTGTAGCGCACTGCGAAAAAGTGTTGCACGCAGTTAAACGCAGCCATTTCTGTTCTACCAATCGCTCATTGCCGCTATTGCTTCCCGTCCCGGCAGTGGAGGCAGCACTTTTCACTACGAAAGAAAGTACGGAATTCAAGGCGATTGGCACAGCGACTAGGGAAAGAGTCATCGCGCTGATGCGGGTCACGCATGCTTTCATTCTACCGGTCTTAAACTAGGCGTTATCACTAAGTGCTAGCGCGCAGTCCTGACCACGCTGCTCGCGCGTTATAGACAAGCCTTTTGCCGACTGAACGAGATTCATAATCGTGATTTTTGCTGTTAAGGCCGTTTTTCTGGCAGCCACTACAGAAATGTTATTCGTAAATGCTTTAATGAAACATGACGCATATAAACGCCAAGGCGCTAGAATAAACACTGCTTTCAGGTATGTGTGTTAGGGGAAGTCAATATTTGTGTGAAAGTTGACGTGATAACTATCATTAAACACGTGTAAAATGACACTGAAGTGTACTTGTTGCTCTATATAAGTGAGTCATTTTGGTGGAAGAGGCTCAGAACCAGTATGGCATGTTACCTCTTGACCTTTAATTGCAGGCAAAGGCAGACAAAAAAACTCCGAAGGAAGAGAAAAGATCAGCGGAGGTCGACATCATTCTTCGAGCTACCGCAAGGGACCAAGATCCTGTAGCAGTTTTAGGGAACGGGGTCCTGCAATCAGAGGCCGAGGTGCGGCGGCTACGATCACTCAGTATGGAGCGGCCGGCAACTTCTTTTCACCAGTGCGGAAACAATGCTCCATCTGTGTGTATACCTTCTTATCACTGTTATATGCTACCATTCTTAGTTGGCTGTAATGTCAACTGTTGCAAGGAAGGTTGCACTTCCCCAAACATGCGGCATTACAATCTAAGGAACCTAAACCCTGATTGAACAGGTTCATTTCTTTGGGTGGGTGAAAACCAAACTGCCCTGCAGCATGACCTTGTCACGTGGCTTATATATTAGGATTTTGAGCAGTTGGTTTATCTGGTTGTTAGCCATTGCCTTTTTGCAGTAAATGCATAAATTACTGCCCGTTGAAAGTGTTTTACTCGCTTAAAGAATTTGGACAATGAGATTGTTTGGAAGAGAAGGCCATAAAAAATTAATAAAACTTCAATTCTAGTGAAAGTGAGGGAACACGAAAATGCTGCTTTATGTTTTGTAGCAGACCTGCTGACAATGTGACTATGAGTGGGCAACACAACTTATTGCTCTACATTTTTCATACATACATACGGAATCCTAAAAGTGACTTGATAGTCCCATAAAAGGAAAATCTGCACCTATGCAGAATGACTTGTTTGCGATTATGTGCGTGCTGAGAATGGTATCGACAAACTTTGAAAATCCTTTAAAATTGGAGCAATTTATTAAAACTCATTGTCTGTGCTGCCTATTGTTTTAGGAGTGCAACACTTTTTCATGTGACTCATGCACCCCTCGATGGAGTGAAAATAATGGCATGTCCGGCAGCTTCCTGCCAGCACCTGCCCTGGAGAACGACCAGCACCCGACACCAGCTGCGCCAGCACGAGCCCTCTACGGCGCTGGCTGTGAAAAAAGTAGGTGTTTAACGCTTTGTTACTCTTAGTCCCAGAATGTTAACAGATGCCTTTGCAGAGTTAGTTTAAGTCTAGATCTTATAACCATGGAAGCAACCTTTGCTGGTTACACCTGTCGGATGTTAGAATACATGAGCACAATGAAATTTAGGCCGCTTACAACGGCTGCAGTTTTAATGAATTCCCAGTCATAACGAATGAACGCGGCATGAAGTCACAGTATGCACTAAGGCAATGGCAAATAAACTACCAATTACAACAAATGAACGTCAGGGTACCGCTCGGGCACAGCGGACGAGCCATCCTTGCCTGTCCGCAAAAAGTGGTCCCAGCCGCCTTCAATTTTACATTTGTCACCTATTGGTGCAGGTTAAGTATGCACGGGAGAATACAGCTAGATAATGCATTTATCTCAATGGTGCTTTTTGCCTGGTCAGCCAATCTTAGCGAAGTTCTGCTGTGTTCTCAGAAAAGAACATACACATCTTTTTCCTTTTAGGCCCACAGCCTTCTTTGTTACACACAGTGCCAGGTGACAGTTTCTGTGGTGATGATTCACATTTTAATTTTAGGAAAAGGTCTCAACAATGATGGCAGGTGGCGTCGTATGCGAAAACAATCAAGATTTGGAACGAAATGAAGAAATAGGGTGTGTTTCAAGCTGATAGGTGACCTGTAAAAACCGAAAGGCTTATTGGTAAATTGTCTGCTCCGTCCTTTTTCGGTTCGAAAGCTCTCCTGGCCTCCCGTAAGCTAGTGGCTTTTACACGCATAGGTGCGTGTTGTTTTCACCGAAAAAAAATGCTCAATGAATAATTTTACTGGGGCTTCTCTCAAAGGTAACCACTCTGACACAGTCTTGCTCAGACAAGCTAGTTAGTGTGACACAAATTCAAGAAGTGACTAGATTTCAATTTGCAGTGACTAGATTTCAACTTTCACTGCAATAATTACTGGCCTATGCTATTGTTAGTTTGGGCATTATAAAACCTCAGCTGTGGCTGGAACTGTACCATATTTTTAGTTTGCTGAACTGCTTTCGTTGCTTGAAGGGGCCATGCAGACAAAATAAAAGTTAGTTTTTTTTAAAGAGTTCGTGCTTTTTGTAGTTCACCCAGCGCTTGTCCCGCAGCAGTTATGCGGTATTCACGTGGAAATTAATTAATTTTTGTAAAATTTTGATTCTCCTTCCGAATCCTGTGTTTTCGGGACGTCCGCAATAAAGTCATCAGTGAGCGGGTTCAAATTAACTTCCACTGCATCACTTGGCTCTGCAGCCTTGGTTGCCGTCAGTCCTTCCAGATGGTGCTACCATAATCATCCACGTACCGTTGTCCGCCTTTGCTTTATCTTTGACCATATTTGCCCTTGGCTTGTTTTTGTTACTGTAGAAAGTAATCGTTTCGTAAAACGTGGGGTATGCTCGACAAAAAGGGTCACGTAAGACAACTCCAAAGCGGCAGACTGCTGCGCAGCTACAATAAGCATAGTGTGCCCTGTGCCGAGGCCAGTGCACATCGGTATTTTTATGCTCATGTGTTTATTCAGGTTACCCCTAAAGGCCCGCTAGAAGCGGGTATTACATAGAGGGGAGGGGGGGAATACCACATTGTGTGTAAACAACAATAACGAAAATGAAAAGAAAAAAAAAAACAGAAAAAAAAAACAGTACAACAAGATACAATGCAACGTGACAACTGCAACAAAACGCAAACCATGAATACGGGCAGCAATTGCATTGCGTTATACAATAGTTTAAAAAAGAGAAACGAAAACACAACGATCGCAAAAAAAATATTTTGTTTCTCGCCGTACCGAGCATAAGCTCTAAAAACTTAGCCGAGTCTTTCTCGGTGGCAATGTGTGCGGGTAAACTGTTCCACTCAATAAAAGTGCGCGGGAGGAATGACTGAGCGAAACGAAGTGTGCGAGATAGCGGGCGCTTAACTTTGTTAGGATGATCACGGCGTGGAAAGATGGAACAGGGGGGTTCAAAGAAACTGTCATGTAATGACGGGTGATTGTATAGTTTGTGGAAAAGTGATAAGCGCGCATATTTCCGACGAAGGGCCAAATCCTCCAGCTCAGCACGGTTTTTTAAGTTATTGACGCTGGAATAAGAAGAATCATCTGAGTAAATAAAACGAGCAGCACGGTTTTGCAAGGATTCAATATTTGATACAATGTAGGCTTGATGAGGATCCCAAATGACACTGGCGTATTCTATTTTAGGGCGAATTAAAAGTGGTAAAAGCAAGCTTTTTAACTGCGATGGAGCCTGTTTAAGATTTTGTTTCAATAACCTGAGAGAGCAGTTAGCAGCTGCAAGAGCGAGTTCTACAGGATGGTGTCACGATAGATCCGATTGAAAGTGGAGGCCAAGGTACTCTTAAGTAGATGTTAACTCGTGTCATATTATTCAACGAGTATTGACTAGGAAAACAGGTAGCAGCGTTAGTAAAGGACATACACTTTGTTTTAGAAACATTTAACGACAGAAGCCAAGTTGAACGCCAATGAATAATTTTGTTAAGTTCAGATTGCAAAGCTAAGAGGTCCTAATCAGAAGAAATGTTACGGTATATTACGCATTACGCAGTCATCCGCAAAAAGTCGAACGTGTGAAGGTAAGGAATTCGATAGATCGATAATATAAAGAAGGAAGAGTAGAGAACCAAGAATACTTTCTTCGAGTACACCAGATGTTACCGGTAAAGAGGAAGAATAAACATTCATAGCAAAGTTGAATTGAGACTTGGAGGAAAAAAAAAGCTTTTATCCATGCAAGAACGTTAGGATGAATGTTAAGTTGTTCTAGCTTTAGTAGTAATCTGTGGTGAGGAACGCGGCCAAAAGGTTTAGCGAAATCTAAGAAAATGGCGTCGACCTGGCAACCAGCATCCATAGATTTATGAAGGTTGTGAACAAAACCGCCAAAAAGTTGGGTGTCGCATGAAAATCCCCTGCGAAAACCGTGCTGAAAATTGAAGATCATATTGTAACGTTCCAGACAGTTTATGACTTGAGTGTGTATGATATTCTCCATGAGTTTGCAACTGGTACTAGTGAAGGAAATGGGCTTGTAATTTAGCGGTGAGGAACGGTCACCCGATTTGAACAGGGGGACGACTTTAGCTGTTAGCCAGTCTTGAGGTAGAGTTCCGGTTAACAAAGACTGTGAAAAGAGAGCGCATAAAAAGGGGGTGATGCTGAACGATATAGATTTGAGGATTTTATTAATAAAGCCTATAATATTCGAGTTGTGAAGAAATTTTTAGTTTCCGTAAAAGGGACAGAATACCCGCCTCACTGATAACAATCTCCGGCATGACTGTGCTGTTGATACTATGCAAATATGGAGCGGGATGATGAAACGTCTTCTCTGGTAAAAACTGAGGAAAACGCCTGGTTTAAGACCTCTGCACATTGCGATGTGGGAACTGAAACGCCATCGTTATTGCTTAGGACTATATCAGGATAACATTTGGGGTTCACAACGCGCCAGAATCTCCGTGGATTATTTGCAAGTATAGATGATAAATCATGGTTAAAGAAATGGCTGCGGGTAGATTTTAAAAGCGACTGATATCCTTTATCGCATTTTTTGTAGTTGGCCCAACAAGTAGAGGTACCCGTTTGGACAGCCTGTTTATATAAACGTTTTTTTTTGTTGTTCAACCATAGGAGCTGCTGAGTAAACCAAGGAACTGTGCTTTGGGTTCGCACAGTGATGACATTTATGAATTTGTTAATGAGACCAGTGTGTTTGTTTATTATTAGCAACCAGTTTTCTTGAATGGTGCGCTGGAGGTGACCATGTATGAATTCTTCATAAAAGGCCGATAATTTATTATTTATGCCACCAAAGTTACCTCTGTTTTTTCACCTAATCGATTTGTTAGTTGGTTTTCTTTCGACATGTGGGCGAATCAGGTTTCCGGTAATAATTGCATGGTCGGAAAGACCATAAAAAATATTAATGATCGAGCAAGCTTCGGGTTCATTTGTTAAAATTAGGTCGAGGATATTCGAACTTGTTGCTGAGCAGCCTGTAGGAAAACGTATTAGTTGAGTTAAAAGTCAAGGCAACTCTGCACAAATTTTTTCGCTTGAACATCACTTGTTGGAACGGTAAGGTCACTCTAAATAATGGCAGAAAAATTAAGATAACCGAAAACGATAAGAACAGCGTTCGGAAAATAGGTATAAATATCGCCCAGAACACGGGGAAAATTCACCCGAAAACGTGCAACCCATATCGGGGGGACGGTAAAAAACAGCAAATAGAACATGATTACTAGCGCACTTCTAGGAAGCAAAGGAACATTCTAAAAAAGAACATATTGAGATGGGGGTAACATACAAGATCATTCTTGACGGCAAGGAGGACACCACCACCCCTTCGGTGCTTTCGATCGCAACGAAAAAAGTTGAATTCAGATGCACAAACAAAGATATTGTTATCACTAACAGTGTCATTAAGCCATGTTTCGGTTAATATTACTACTGATGCTGATGACGAGTCTATCATTGAAGAAAGAGGGACATTTTTTGAAAGAACACTACGAATATTTGTAAACAAGAATGGAAAATGCTTGACTATGGAGCGGGGTACAACTGGCGAAGAACACCTTATTCTCGGGGAGAGCCACGTCACTCACTCGTGTCGCTCACTGAGGTTAGCGCCCCGTGTACGTTATCACGGGAATTTAATCGTACATCGCATCCTTTTTCAGTATCCCACACGTAGATGTTGTCATTCACGAACAGCTTAGTAAATACCAGGCGGCAGCAGTCTCCCTCCTTCGCCACAGATTTCTTGAATTGGGCAAGTTTTCGGCGCTTTTCGCGAACGGGCAGCGAGTAATCACGCGAGATGCTGAAGGGCGTATTTTTTAGTTTAGGTCCTTTGTTCAAAATTGCATCAATTTCGCTATTGTTAAAAAACTTGGCTATAATGGGCCTATTTTTGTCCCATCAAGACGACCCAATCTAAGGGCTTGTCAATGGAATCTACTGTTATGCGTAACTTTGACGCGCAAAATTCCCTAACGAGACCTTCAGTTGCATGCCATGTTTTAGATGGTTCTTTATCATCTACACTAAAGAAAAGAACATTGGAACGCCGAGATCGATTTTCCAGGTCGTCGATTTTGTGTCTTGTAATGCGGAAAAATGTGGTCGTGGGTCTGGTAGAGTTACGGTGTTATCTTTGGTTTGCATTTTAGATTCGATAGCCTGTACCCGAGTGTTGATCTGTTATGCATCGTTTTGAATAGCAATATGTGTTAGTAAAACCTTATTTACGGATTTTAGCAAGGTAGCGTTGTTGTTTTGTAGGCGCGTAACAGCATCGAGCACAAAGTTCAATTTTTCTTCCCGGCACTTATTCAACCGTCCATGGTTTTCCTCCACGTCATTGTGAAGTAACAAAATGCGGCTGAGGAACAACGCTGCCCCGAGCAACTTTCAAAAAATCAGAAGGCCAACACAGCTGCCAAACATAAAAGGTAGGAAACAGGGTAATAAGGATAGGAATGGGGGACTGATCCGCAGCGGAGTGCCATGGAAGTGTACCATCGGCGCGCTTTTGAAGGGGGGGGTCAGCCGATGTTGGTAGGTGAAGTCCATCTGGCGGCCAAACCATCCGAAGCCGAAAAAACGGGCTGTGGTGCGCGTAAAAGCTGCTCAAAGGTGTACCCGAGCACACGCCAGAATCTTTAATGACATTAGTTCGTAGGTCATTTGATGATGCAGACGACAGCCGGCCCACGACGGCAAAAAGCAGCACCTGCAGATACATGATGGGTGAGCGTTGATCCGCAGCGGCAGTGCCGTGGCCCCGCTGTATTTTGTAACTTTCATTGTTCCTCGCACCATTCGTGCTGCTGTAAAATAAATATGCATTACATTTATGCGCGAAAAGCTCATTTGGAAAGCTTGCAAGCCGTACCTAATTTGTGTTTGCTTTTGCCGGCCTCAGCCAATCGCACAACTGGGCACATAGATCATCTAGGTTCTGTGGCGGGAAAGAGCTAGTGGGTTGTATGGCCATTCCCTTTTTTCCTAACTGTATACCTCATTTGCCTTAAGTGTCCATAAAAAGTGGTGTCACTGTCATTTTAACGTTGCCATCTTTCGAATGAACCAAACTTGTGCTGTGTCTGCACGGCTCCTTTTGCTTAAAGGTTTACTAGATGGCATATACTTTTACAAGGAAGTTTTATGATTGTAATGTTATGCTCTGCAGTAATTTAAATGTAAAAAGCACCACTTTTTTAGCTTGGGGAGCATTTTTTTACTGCGAAGCAGTCTGTGTCTCAACCCCCATCCCCCTGGTTTCATTCCAGTGAAGCCATTTTCTGGGTGCCGCTTGCTCGTCTTTTTTGCTAAGCACACACATATAAGCGGTTGCCGGTTTACGCGTGCACATGCGGGGACCAAAGGAAATAGGGGGGGTCGGGCATGCAAAACTATAGGTTTCACACTCTCTTACGTGTGGAGTCTTACACATAGACGTCTAACAGGTAAATGGGACCTGTGTGGTGTCTTCACTAGTCGAGCAAATTGGGTTGTGCTACACACACAGTAAGGAAAACAGACATCCCCATGTTTTGCGGTAAAATAAAGCTCAAGTCTGTCCAAGTTTAATTCAGTAAAACGACTAGTAAGTATGCTGCCTTGCAAATTTTAAGAAACGTTGTTTGTTTCGTGCACTTCATCGACTGGGCCCAGATTCGCAGTTCATTTATATGGAGCCATTTTGGTTAGTTCTATGAAACGGAGGAGGTTGAGGACACATTATTGGCAGTCTAAGTTTCAGTCATGTTTCGCTGTTTGGCGTTATGTTGCATCACATGCATTGTTTTGCTCTGTCAATGCAGATACCCCCTGGCACTGCCTGCAGATGAAGGGCTGTGAGCCAGGTGACATGAACAGGTAACACATGCTGCTAGTGAGATATCTAGCTCTATGGTCCATCGTTTTGCACCAATAAGAACGTACATGTTTACCAATTTGGTTGCTGTAAACCTAGGCCAGTGTCTCCACTGTTTTTCTCCGCACCGGGAACATTGAGTAATCTTGGTGACGGTATTGGCGACAACGCGGAACCTGAGCTCACAAATATAAGCTGGATCCAACCGTGGCGATGTGTTGTATGGTAAAGGTTAGAAACCACAAGGGGTGGCCGTCGGAGCCCAGGTCAAGCTCCGGCAGATGGACTCCCTGTCTGTTTACCAGGCAGGTAGCTCCGAGACCTCTTCAGCTATCAGGGCAAGGCTGACGAAGAATGTACCCCTGTCTCCCTGCTTTTATACTATGCTGTATGGCATTTTCAACCCCCCAAAACGTGATCCGCAGCTGAAAAGAAGTCGCATCGAAGTTTCATTTCCACGTTTTACAAGAATTGTCTTTCCAACAACCGTAACAACTATTCTCGTTTTCTTGTAAATGCGTCAACTGACACAAAAATATATGTCCCTTCATTGTCCGTCTTCTCGGCATCGAAGTTCCTGGCAAGTATAATTGGTGGGGCGTACAAAGCCAAGAAAGAAAGACGTGGGCAATTGCTGGTCGAAGTCACCAAGCAGCAGCAGGCAGAAAAACTCTTGAGCCAGACCCGAATCGCTGATCTTGACATCAGGGTCGAGCCCCACCACAGCTTAAACAGCTCCCAGTTCGTGATCTCCGATCCCGATCTTCTGAACGAAACTGAAGCCGACCTGCTGGAGGGCCTTGGAAGTCGGGCCGTAAAACGGGTGAGGCGCACAAACTCGCGTAGAGAGGACAAACAACAACGCACAAAGCACCTTATCTTAACTTTTGACAGGTCTAGCCTTCAAGAATACATCAGTGCAGGTTTCGTGCGATGTCCGGTCGGGCATTACATTCCTAACCCGCGGCGCCATTTTAAGTGCCAATGGTTTCGGCATGGCATCAACTCCCGCCGTGGACGCCCTACCTATGCAATATTCGGCCAACATGACCACACATCCGAAAATTGCAACACCCAGAGTTTCATCTGTTCCAACTGCCAAGAGCCCCACGCAGGGTGGCCCCGCACATGTGAGAAATTTAAAAAGAAAAAAGAAAGCATCAATGTAAAGCTCACACAAAACATCACCTTCCCAGAGGCGCGGAAGTGGTTCGCCTCGTTCCCCCTGGGCAGGTACGCCGACGCAGCTCACCGGAGAGTGGAGCGGCGTCTGGTTTCGACGTGGACCCAGTACCGCTAGTCGGTCTTGGTCCCGCCGTCGCCCCGCCCCCCACCCCTGGGTTGCCTATGGCGGCTTAACCCACCTCTCCACCACTCGCTGAGCCAGCAGTGGTTGTGGAGACAACCACATCTGGTGGGAGTGATACTACATCTTCAACTTCCGCTACACCGTCCCAAACTACATGTGAGGGCACGGAGATAAAAATGGGGAAACTAGCGGGAGCTCCTACCCCAACCGCACCGCCTGCGTCATCCGAGGCGTTTTTTAAACCATCGGCGGTTGCAGTAGAGGAAAAGCGCGTCCTAAAGGGTCTTCGGTTCCAGGAGCCCGGTCCATCAGGTGCTCCGAGGCCATCTGAGGATGAAATGGATGTTGGACCATTCTTGTCTGCGGTGCACCGCAAGGACCGCGTCCCGACGCCAAAGCCTCCAGACAAGCCAAAAAAGGCTAGAGTCACAGCTCCGAAAGACGTCACATAAACATACATACTCTAGTAGCTCTCACACTAAATAATGGGATTAGAAAACATAATATAATAAATGTGTGGAGGCTTTCTTAATAATATTGACGATGTATACGAAATACTGAAGCTAATCAGCCAAGTGTAATGGGTATTCAGGAAACACTTGCGAATTCCAAGCACAACAATTTCTTGAATAGATACATGGTCTTCAGAAAGGACAGGGATGGCTGTACACACTCTTCTTTTGGTGTTGCCATAATTGTCCGAGAATCCTTAGCCTGCCATTCTGTCCCTCTGAACACTGTCCATGAGGCTGTAGCAATTCGAACGATATTATTTATAGGTTGATAACGGTATGCTCCATATATATTCCTCCTGATTTTGCACTTTCGATCGACCAGCTTCCTGAACCATACACCCTAACATGAGACCTTAATGCTCACAATTCACTTTGGGGCTCTTCTCGTACGGATTCCCGGGATCGCCTGATAGAGAGGTTTTAAACATCCTCTGGAGCATGCCTTTTCAACAATTAACAGCCTATACCATATTATAGGACAAAACACATACTCATTTATTGACTTGGTATTGGCAACGCAGTTCTTTCCTCTTCTCGAGTGGGGTGTGGGCACTGACCCATATGGCAGTGACCACTTCCCCACACCTCACAAATACATATAGGTAACGGCCCAAGCAGTTAATCGTCCCACAATAGCTTCAATGAAGCACGAGCTAACTGGAACACATTTACAGAGACATCGAAAGTACACTACACAACCATAAGACAGCTACACGTAGATGAAGCCGTTCCGCTCCTCCCGGCACACATGCTCGATGCCGCCGAAGAAAAGTCCATTCCCCAAGCCTTTGGTGCCCCGCGCAACAAGTGGAGGCCGTGGGGGAATGAGGAATGTAGGCGGGCGCGAGAGGCCGAGAACAAGGGGTTATTATCCTTCGTCGGTACCCCACGTCGGGAAACCTGATTTTATTCATACTGGCCAAGGTGTTTGGAAAACGAGTGCGCCGCGAGGCACAAAGAGATAGTTGGCGCTTATTCATAACCTCCATATATTTATACACAGACACAAGCTAAGTATGGACACGTATACGCAAACTCAAAGGACGACAAGGGACATACTGCAAGACCAGGCTAACACACTCGCACAACTTCCAACGCACGTCCAGTAAAGCACACTACACCAGCACTTTCCTGAAGTATAAAGACTCTAGTGAAAGGAAGTCCCTACGCGACAACAATAAATCGCAGACTTCATACAACTTCCTGTTTTCACTACATGAACTGAGGAGTGCTCTGAGGACGTGTGAACCCTCACCTCTAGGCACAGACAACATCACATATACAATTATACAACACCTACACGCGGACACACTTGAAACACGTCTACATCTACATAATAAAATATATCTTTCTGGGCACATTCCAAAGTCTTGGAGAAGGGCTTAATTAGTAGTGGCTTTCTTGAAGAAGGGAAAGGACACTTCGTCCCCCTCACGTTACCGTCCTATAGCCCTTACGAGCTGCCTGTGCGAGGTCTTCGAGAAGATGATCAATCGCAGGCTCGTGTACTTCCTTGAGTGCAACAGTCTTCTCGAGAGCTCCCAGGCAGGCTTCAGCGTGGGGCGATCGACTAACGATCAACTGGTAGCACTTGACTCGTACATGAAGGATGCCTTCGTGCATAAGCAGTATTGTGTTACTGTGTTTCTCGACCTCGGGAAAGCCCACGACACCGCTTGGCGTTATAGGATCCTTAATGACCTCAAGTCCTTCGGTGTTTCGGGTAACATGTTAAACACTCTTGTCAGTTACTTGTCAGACAGAACATTTCGAGTGAGAGTTTGTTGTGGACTCTCCATGATTCGCGTGCAAGAAAATTGCGTGCCGCGAGGTGGCGTGTGGAACTGCACTCTCTTCCTAGTGAACATGAACTCTCTTCAAAAGGCACTGCCACCTACAATCTCTTATTCGATGTATGTAGACGACGTGGAGATATCTTTTAAATCGTGTAACATGTCCATCTGCAGACGTCAAGTCCAGCTTGGTGTCAAAAAACTTCCCGGTGGGGCAGACAAGAATGGTTTCTGAATCCTGCAAAAAGCTCCTGTGGTGTGTTCTCCTGTAAGCGCGGGGTCCATCCGGACCCAGACATTACTCTTAATCGCGTGTTGCTTCTTGTAAACAAGGAGCGCAGGTTTTTGGGTGTTGTGTTTGACCACAAACTCACATTCATTCCACACATCATGCAACTTGAGCATAAATGTCTGAAAACAATGAATATCCCTAAGGTTCTCTCCCACCAAACGTTGGGCCTGACAAAGAACTCCTGCTGCGCTTGTATACTGCTTTGGTTGGGTCTCGTTTAGACTATGGCAGTGTGGTGTATGGGTCGGCGACTAAAACAGCGTTGCGAATGCTTAACCCACTGCTTGTTTTGGGGCTACGTCTTGCGATGAATGCTCTGCGCACTAGCCCTTGAGAACCAACGAACGTACATCGACTTGCTTTATGCTTTTAAAATGTCATACCTGAATAACCATGCATTTTATCCTGTCCCTAACAACACATCCACATATGTGCTCTTTGTAAATCGCCCATCTGTTCCTCTGCCCTTTTCGCTTTAAGCGAGAGAACCAGCCTCGGACCTCAGCGCTTCATTTTTAGATGTGTACAGGTAATCCTTATCCAACATTTTATCACCTTGGCAATTTCTCCGTGTGTCCTGTAAGCTTTCTTTTATAAAACGTGACAAAAAAGGGGTACCGCAAGTTGCAATACTGCAGCACTTTCTGTCTCTGCATTTTAAATATGCACGTGCAAAATTTTACATTGACGCTACTAAAATCTCCACTATGGTTTCCTGCGCTCCTCATGGTCCCAATTTCGATGCAGCCAGAACTATAAGCGTGCACACGACAATTTTTTCAGCAGAAGCGAATGTAATTTCACTGATTGTACTACGCATTCTTGAAAATCAGATACCCAAGCCCATGATTTATACAGATTCCTTGAGTGTTGTTCGCGCATTATCATCGTTTACGCACCCCCAAAAACAACATATTTTATATTGTATTCAACACTATCATTTCTGTGTGCAAAAGCATCAGCTGCTCTCTGCTAGGTACAGGACACGCTGGGATCGCTGGGAACGAGTTGGCAGACGAGAGGGCCGCTGCTGATGCACTCAGGAACACTGTAGACATAACAACCGTACCATATACAGACCTCAAGCCACACATAAGACAACACTTGCGTAGAACATGTAGTCAAGGGTTCGACAAAAGTTCGTCTGGTCAGGCGTTGTTTGAATGAACAGTAAGGCAGTCACTGACCAAGTTAAAAAAGTAAAAAGACGTTTCGGATGCAAAAAGGGACAAGTTTAAAATTTAAATTGCAGTTTCTGACGCAATGACCACATGTAAACCAATGGTAACGTCTTTTCATTTCGATTCATCGTGTCGGAGTGCATTTGTATAAACGATGATTCAAGTAAAAGACGTGAGGTCACGTTTCGTTCTTTGCACAGAATCGCATCGTTGTCCCAGTCAATATCGTGCTTGTGCTTGTGCGCATGCTCGGCAATCGCATTAAAAGCCAAATTTTGTTTTTAACGTCACGTTCGTGCTCTTTTCTCATTCTGGGGACTTTTCCTGTTTCGCCGGCGTAGCGGACATGATAGAACACACCGGGGAAAAGATTATCGGGCAGCGGGTCCTTGACTTTCACCAGCTCATTATGAATCTTGCTGGCCGGCGCGTGTCCGATGCGTAGGTCACAATCTATATCTCAAGAAGGTCTATATCTCACATCAGCTGTTATTTTACTGTTCATAATCGGAGAAGCGAGGAAGCTGCGGGTCGATCTTGCTTTTTCCTTTGTTAATTTTTGCTAGGTTTTGGTAAGTTGTTTTACGTTTGCAATATTTCTGATAGGTTAGGCTAAGTGTTGTGGGGTGAATTCACGTTTAGCGACAATTTAGGGGAGGCCAGCTAATGCGCGTGTCTAGAGTATAGGCATGCCGGGCGTTTGGGGTTGGGTGTATAGGATGGCAAGGGCAGTAGAAGAGATACTTCCTGCACTGCAATTGCGGATAGTGATTTTCGAGTCACTCACAATCGTTAGAGCGGGGAAGTGGTCCTGAAAAAAGCGACAGCGGCTTCCCATTCCTGAAAAATACGTTGAACTACTAACAAACATAGGTATCAATAGATGCACATTCAGCGCTTCAGTGCTCCATACTGGGCACGTGCCAAACAATGCAATGGCGCCCTTAACACCAAATCAGCCAGAGAATGGAGGACACGTACAGTCTTACTACTGCAGAATTTTGACGTTGCAATACCAAAAGAAGGGACTTCCGTTATACTTCCAGCGAGGTTTCTAAGCGGGTAAAAAAGAATTTTCTGTTTTTTATTGGGAGCCTTCACTTCACTTCCTGCAAGCCTGACTTTGTATAAAAGGGGATTTCGTTTACATTGATGTGTGAATGCTATAACGAACAGCAACATAGGGAGTATTATATTACTCTTTAGCTGCAAAAGGCTAAAAGGTTTAAATATTTGAACACCACACCTGTTTAAGACGAGCGTTATACGTTCCTCGCAACAAAAAACATTGTGCCTGGTTACGTCACCTCTCGTTGCCCAGGAATGCGTGGCACAGCCATACACAGCTTCGCACTTGCTCGGCAAGCTTAGGCAGGGCTCCCTCAAGCCTTATTCGCTCCCGTAAAGCTGCCATGTCATTGCGCGACACGAGGAATACACTCTCGTGTACCATGTCGTCTTTAGGGCTTGCACTTGGGCTTACGCCACTTGAGGAGCTCGCAAAAAAATATAAAAAAATGACGACCGCACGTGAGCGTGCCCTTCGCGAGCCACGCCCGGCCTCGGAAAGCTCGTCCTTCGAAAACACACTTCTCAGTAATAAAGGTGTAATGTCTGGTGTGCGATTCCGCTCACCAGTTTAGTTTAAATGCGCTCTCGACTGAAGTGGGGAGCAGGAACGCTGAGTATGTCCTACAGACTCCCCGCTCGCGAAGCCAGTTGCCGAGGGTTGTAAGTCTACTTTGGGCGAGACGTGAATACCTGCGATCTTTTAAAACGATCCGGACGTACGAGTAACAGAACGTTGGGTGGCCTATTAGGAAATCCATGCTAGGTGCACCAGCCGGAATTGTTATAATGGGAGAGGGGCAGCCAGCTCTGCTATTTGTTTGGCCTTGTGCCACTAGTGCAGTCTGGTGCTAATACAGTTTTTCTTTGCTTTTGTATCCGTCCTGTATAATACGGCATTGTCCTTTGCGCCTTTATGTAGTGATTATTCAGGTGTTTACCGATATTTTTTTGTACTGTACAGAACAATGCCCAATCACGATGAAGGCGTAGTTTGCTGCAAAGTATGATTGTTGTGGTATATTTGAGTTGTAGTATACATCCTCTAACATATTCAAACCAGGCATCACCAGTCATTACCGATATTATAGTAAAATTGTATCGGGAGCGATTTTTATGTATTTCGGTCAAAGCTGGGCAGCTGGGCTGACGCATACCCTGACGTGTACCTAAGCCCCAATGGCCATGCTGGTACATTAGCGGCGGGCAGCCATTTGTATCAACCGATCTTCACAGCTAACTGAAAGTGAATGCATCCATAGATTCACGCCTTGCTTTAAGGGATCTAGCTAGTGTCATAGTGGGATAATCGCGTTTCACCGTCTCGGGTCCACCAGACACATAGGTTTCAACCTAGAGCCGGTCAATCCGAAGGGTTCGCAATTGTTTGCCAGCTACAGCGCTTGTGGAAATCCCATAGCATATCGGGTGAACGCACTGAGTAATAAAATGTGGGAGTGCCCTGATCGGATGAAGTAACCACTGGTTCGGCACTGAAGGAAGCAATGCACCTCTGCAGTAGAAACGGAAATTAGGCGATCTGGTTAACAACCCGGAATATGTTGTGAGAATGCCATGCATTCAGCAAAGCTGTGGCACTTAGCTTGGAAGGGCAAAAGATACCCCCAAAACGTAAGTAAAGGTCTTTGACTGAAGGAAGGAGTATGTTGTAAAGTGATAATTGTTTTGCTCATCTTCATTAAAAATGCTTGTTGGAGTTTCTCCGATAAACCTCCACGAAAATATCCAAAAGAAGAGGCCAACACTACTGGTGATTACGGAAAATGAATAGATTGTCACTTTAAAAGTGATGCCAGTGATAACAGAGAGACAACAGCTAAGGATTGTAAAGTTCTCATGCGATCAGACCACTGACTAGAAACGACACTAGTATAGCAAAAGGGTAAATCGAGCACAGTTTTTCTGGTGGTAGCAGTAGTCACATGAAAATCTTTCCGATATAAAAAGATGGACTAAATAAATAGATGAGACTGCATAAACACCGCAATTCTTAATTACATACACAGCTCACAGAATCATGGTGCCTTTGTTGTAGTATATATAACACACTCTAATCATTACTCTCCTGATCGTTCCCTTTAAATATAACTGAATAAAATGTTTTCTGTGAAAAGGTAGACTAGGTTCTTATTATTCAGTAATCGTTATAACAAAGGTCGGGAAACAGTTAAAAGATATTTGTTGTTTTGCTTATTTTTTATCCTTCCCAGTGTGTCCACATTTTCTTTGTCCTCTTACTTACAAATTGTTGTATTTTATTTTAGGGCTATTGTGCTGTTTATATTGCCGTAAACCACGTCTTTTATTTTGTTTGCAATGTGTTTGTTGGAAGCGTTTTGCCATGCCCTCCTGTGTTATCTGTTCGCATCGACCCGCGAGTTTTGTTCCATTCTTTTTATAACAAACAGGCTATCCTAGTTCACAAGGAGAGTGTTTCGCTGACTCGTTTATGGGCCAGAATGTTCTGTTTTAATAGCTGTTGTTACCAATAACGCTGAGTGCCAATAACACGTTATTAACAAATAGCGCTGAGTGCCAAATTCGAGAAGGGCAAACGCCACTCGTTTTCTTTGATGACAGGCTACAATGCCCGCTGCTTCACCTCAGTCCAGTTGTTTTGAAGAATGTTGTTCAAAAGTTATCCACGAATGCGAGCAATTCCAACTGTCTGTTTCCCCCTTTATTTTTCTTAGATAGCCCTAAGTGAGAACCGAGGCTATAGACGAGCATCGCCTGACAGGGCCCCGGCTTCCTTACAGGTTGCACAGTTTCATACAATGGATATAGATCCAAACAGCTGGATGTCACCAGAATGAGATAGGAAGTGTAAAATAACAACAGAAATTCAACGCAATAGAACAACACAATAACAGAGGCTGATGTATTTCAAAAAAGAAGAACAATACTACTACAACCTATCGATGTACTTAAACGAAGCGTTTCATGGGTGTGTAATGTAATAATATTATAAACATTAGGTATGCATACAGCGCACAGACGTTCACCGGGAGTGCAGTGTACACAAGGGAATAATCGTGTATTCCTAACAATGGGCTTGTAGGCGGCCGAATGAAGTGGTGAGGCCTAGCCCACATTTATCCAGAGTTGCGTGAGGACGACAACATGGGCCCGAGGATTGGAGAGCGCCCGTGGAGTGCGGCCGATCAGCGCGAAGGCCACGATGTTCTGTGGCGCGTGGCTCGTCGTGTCGAGGCCACGCGCCACTGACGATGGAGACAGCGGCCCAATGATGATGATGGTGGGCGCTTGCTGTTGATGACGAAGTGGCCGCTACAGGACTCCCCCCCTAGCGCGGAGCACGACAAAAGAAAACAAGAATATGAGCAACAAACTAGCGAGGGAAACTATGTACAGGGTGTGACGAACATGAGGCAGGGTACCTAAGTATGTGTACAAGGTCCTTAAACAGTTCACGTGAAAGGCAAAGGTATGTAGTACATTCAAGTGGTCACTTTCGTAAGATCTTCCGGTTAAAGTCCAAGTCGTATTCTTAGGGGCTTCGGGAGCGCATTGTGGGTTCCGGTGGCCTGGGCTGGGAGTGGAGAAGCGGACGAACTTCAGCACAAATTGGCTGGTCCGCTGTCAGGTCGCCACGCATCATCATCATCATCACCAGCCTATCTACGCCCACTGCAGGGCAAAGGCCTCTCCCATTATTCTCCAATTACCTCGGTCCTGTGCCAACTGTGACCAATTTATCCCCGCAAACTTCTTGATCTCATCTGCCCATCTAACTTTCTTCCGCCCCCTGCAACGCTTGCCCTCTCTAGGGATCCACTCTGTTACCCTTAATAACCAGCGGTTATCTTGCCTTCGCATTACATGCCCTGCCCACGTCCATTTCTTTTTCTTGATCTCTACTAGTATGTCTTTAACACCAGTTTGCTCCCTGACCCACTCCGCTCTCTTCTTGTCCCTTAATGTTACACCTATCATTTTCCGCTCCATTGCCCGCTAAGTCATTCTCAATTTAAGTTGAACCCTCTTAGTGAGCCTCCAAGTTTCTGCCCCGTAGGTGAGTACCGGTAAGATGCAGCTGTCATACACTTTCTTCTTCAGCGACAATGGTACGCTGCTATTCATTATCTGATAATGTCTGCCATATGCACCCCACCTCATTTTGATCCTTCAAATTATCTCTGCCTCATGGTTGGGATCTGGGGTTACAACTTGGCCTAAGTAGGTATATTCGCTAACCACTTCCACTGCCTCACCACCTATCTCAAACTGCTGTGCTGTCCCGAGTTTATTGATCATTACTATAGTTTTCTGCATATTAATTTTCAGGCCCACGGTTCTACTCTGTTCGCCCAGTGCGGAAAGCATGCTTTGCAATTCGTCCACCGAGTTACTTAGCAAGGCAACGTCATCACCAAATCTGAGGTTACTGAGGTATTCTCCATTAATCCTTACTCCCACCTCTTCCCAATCCAACGTTCTGAATACTTCTTGTAAGCATGCTGTGAATAACATTGGAGAGATTGTGCTTCCTTGTCTGACACCCTTCCTTATAGGTATTTTGCTGCTCTCCCTATGGAGGATGATGTTAGCTGTAGACCCATTGTAGATATCCTCTAGTATTCTTACATAATGCTCATCCACCCCTGGTTCCGTATTGCCTGAATGACTGCTAGGGTTTGGACCGAGTCAAATGCTTTCTCATAATCTATGAAGGCTATATATAGGGGTTCAGTATACTCAGCGCACTTCTCTATCACCTGATTGATCGTGAGGCCGCCGCCGCGCATGTCCACTTTAATGCAGGTGATGGGACGGGTCTGGAAGGGCGGGCGCAGTAACGGTATCGTACCACGACGTGAGCGGGCCCGTGTAGGAGCAGCACGCCTGATCTGTCGAAGTTGAGGTGGAGAGGGTACAGTCGGGCGCAGCATCGTGGCGTATGATTTGCTTGTAGTCGGGAGACGACGCCGATGATGACCGCGGCACTTTCGTGGTGCAGAAGTAACTGCAAACCGGATATGGTGAACGCGAAAAACACGACGGATCCAGCGCGTTCGCCTCGGTGGTTCGCAGTGCCGGAACAGGTGGCTAACGCGGAGATCATGCTGCCGTGCCAGCCCAGATGACGGCCTTCGTGGTCGGCGCTTGCGACGCCGGCGGCGGCGTTTAGGCTCGGCGGCGAAAATGACTAATTGCGGGGGTTGCTTCAAGTCAGGAGAGGGCTGATTCCTGGGATGTACGGGGCTTCTGGCTCGCAGACTCTGCGTCCATTCAGCCATGGTTGTCAGGCTTTTGGACGACAGGCTTTCCTCAACGTTGGGAACGAGTACAACAGTGTGCGTCTCGTGCGTGATCTGCGGCGAAGGCAGGGGAACCGTAATGGACGCGCCAACCAGATCACAAATGGTTGAAATGCTTTGCGGAACAGTGTCTCCGACTGAAGTATGCAGGCGTGTGAACGAACACGGTGTCGTGTTTGCCGAAATTGCACTTGAGTCGACGGGAGCCGCCTGCACGCAAGGTGGTAAACGAGGTTGCGTCAGGGCCCACGCCGGGGCTTGAGTGCGGTGGTGGAGCAGCGCCGATACACAGGGTGACGAACTGTAGGGTGTGACGTACAGTCCATCATTGTCGTGGTGTTGGGCTGTCATCCGTGGGGCAAAGCGCGGCCGTATTTGTCGTCGGGTTGTCACAGGGCGCACCGTCGATGCCAGCATGGTGGTGTGAGGCAGGTGATCCTCCAGAGGCGAGGTGGGAGGCTCGGTGGCTGGCGCGAGTGGTTTTAGGTACCGACCATAGCGCGTGAGGACTTCCCTGAGCTCGTGGTACGGTTGAGCTTGAGACTCCGGTAAGGAGGAGGCCAAGCAGGATGGTAGGCGCTCATACATTAGGGAGTAACGATCCTCCTGAGCTGTGACGTGGTGCAGGCACAAAAAGCATTCCATTTGCATAAGCCACACCTCGGGGTTCTTGGGGTAGAATGGTGGGCGAGGTGGCAACGTCGTTGTATCGAGTGGCGTGATGGAATCGCCAGGAGTCGAGTGCGTGGGAGCAGCGAGATTGGAGTGGCCGAACGTGGATGAGTGACGTTCAGCGAAGACGGGTGGTGGTGCAACCTTGCTTCGCTCGGGTGGTGGTGCAACCTTGCTTCGCTCGCATGTAGAAAATTCATTTAGGCACGAGGGACGCTGGAAGCTGGACGGCGCAGTTTCCATTCCATCGTGCGTTATCACGTGGCGGACAACATGGCAGGGGGCGATCTGCAGCGTTCTTGTTGTGGGAATGACTCGAGCCGAGGCGCGCCATCACGTAAGCCTGTAGCCTGTCGTAGGGCCGCTCACCATGTTTTAGCGGCTCAGAGCATACGTCGGCCGGAAGAAGGGCGGTAGTGATGTGGTAGCGCTCGGCCTGTGAGTCGATGGGGCGAATGAAGAAGTGCGCTTCCATTTTGAGGAACCAGGATCGTGGAATGGGGCTCCATACTGCCGACGTCCGGGTCGCGTGTTTCCAAACGCTTCGCTGCACAGAGCGCCCACGTGACATGTGTGATGTCACTGCGCGCGCTATCCTTTTAGCTCCTGCTAAAACAAACCCACCGTTCTGGCTCTGTAGCCCTGACGTAGAGCACTGAGTGCCGGCGCTGACGGCTTGGGTTCGAGCCCCAGCAGGTCTATCTCGTGGGTTATTTTTTTTTAACTGCGTATATTTTCCTAAATATAATTTTTTTTAAACTCAAATCTACGCTTCGTTTTTGTTAATAATGGTGATTTGGTATGTTTTAGGTCGCTTTAGGCTTGGACGCAGCCAATGACCACGTTGAATTTCCCTTTTCCATCGCGGGAACAGACATGTCACGTGGGTGCTCTGTGCAGCGAAGCGTTTGGAAATACGCGTCCGGGTCACCAATTATGTAGGCGGCCGAATGAAATGGTGAGGCCTAGCCTACATTTATTCAGAGTTGCGTGAGGACGACAACATGGGCCCGAGGATCGGAGAGCGCCCGTTTAGTGCGGCCGAGCAGCGCGGAGGCCACGATGTTCTGTGGCGCGTGGCTCCTCGTGTCGAGGCCACGCGCCGCTGACGATGGAGGCAGCGGGCCAATGATGATGATGGTGGGCGCTTGCTGTTGATGACGAAGTTGCCGCTACAGGCTCATTGAATTTGTTTACACCATGACTAATACATCATAAATATAGGTCGCATATTTCATCCTATATTTCAACGGGCTTTTGGTTCAAAAATAGGAAAGAAAGTATATTTAACAAGTAATTGCACTTTACAGTGTACAGAATTATATACCACAACAAACTAGATGTTTTTTCATTTACCTTTAAAGGGGGCATATGATTATATATATATATATTTATATATATATATATATATATATTATATATATATATATATATGATAATAATATATATATATATTTATATATTATTGTTACGTGTGTAACCAGCAACACAGCGCAGACGCGCCAATCTTCCAGGAGCGGTGTGCGCCGTTCTGGCGTGTCTCTATCATCCTCATCCTCATCATGAGGCGCTTGTCTGGATGGCTGCGACATGCACTCCGTCTTTTAAAGTGTTTATCGCGTTCCTACCGGGTGTATTGGACTTTTGAGGTCACCACGTTCTTTGGGGTGATTCGTCGGAACTTGTGGCGTACCTTCTGATACCTGATTGCCCCCCTAGGAGGACATTCACAGACGTTTTTTCGTGCACGCCGCGTTAAGCCTAACGCTCACCGAGCCGGGTTCCAGCGGCGTGGTCGCCGCCGGGGAACGCGGCACGAGCGACTGGAGCGCGCCGGCTGCCTCAGCATGGCCTACGGAGTTCAACCGGGCCCCTGAAGCTCAGGAACGCCTTTGAAAATGCTCGCCGAGAGTGCCCCCACAGCAGTCGCTCACACTCCGCACGATGCTCAAGCTGGCCAACCAAATCAAGATGCTCAACGGGAGGCGCAAGACATGGAAGGAGATGAAGTTGACCAAGCCGCTGGCCCTGGACCCCGTGGCAACGGCGTCGCCCAACCCGCAAGACGGCCATCACAAGACTGGACAGGGTGAGTAGACCCCGCTCCCTACTTTTGCTCAGGCCACTCACGAAAATCAGCGTGCGAGACATTCCCAAGACTGCCGTTGCTACACTTATAGGGACTACAGTCCCTCTGAGGAGCATGCAGAGTTTCTCTATTCATAGGTATGACGTAGCTGGCAACTGCATTCAGATCACCGTTTAGTACGTTGAGCATGCAACGAGACTGAGCAATGCCACCACTCAGCTACACGTACAACGCCTCCGGAACGGTAGTGTCCTATAGAGGTCAAAATGTCCCCCATCGCCCCAACACGTCCAGAGGCGTCATCACGGTTGAACCGGACGACGAGAATGCCACGATACTCCAATGGCTTCCGCATGAGCAAGCTGAGGTCCTCGCAGCCCAGCGCATTGGCAAAAACAATCGCGTCCGTAATCACTTTCGATTCGCCAACCCTTCCTCGTGTGTGTAAAGTACTACAGGCTTTCGTACCAGTGTCGCCGTATGCACCAAACGCATGGTTTGCTTCAACTGCCAGAGCATTGGGCATATGGCTAAATATTGCCCCAAGCAGCCTCTGCCGTAACTGTGGCCACATGCATGCCGATGATGACGCATGTGAGCGCACACTCTTCTGTGTTGCGTGCCAGGAAAATGGGCACCTTGCGGTGAACCCCATTTGTCCTAGCAGAGTGGTTTCCGAGAAATCTAAGCAGGAACGCAAAGCAAACTCACGGCGGACAACAAAGAACCGGGTGTATCTTGGTCCGACATAATACGTGGACACGGCTACACTTCGAACACATCCAGTCAACCCACCAAGGAGCCTCCACCTGTGTCGTCCTTAACAAACGGTGCTGTCAATCAAGCGATTCTAGCTCAGTTGGAAAGCTTACGTCCATGAAATGCAACAGCTACGGCGGAAAACCGCCGCCTCAAGAGGAGTTGGGCGGCACTTCGGCAGGGTGCGCCATCTTCGCAGACAACGCAATTGGCGTCCTCAACAGACACCCTCAAACAGTCTACTGCCCAGAAGTCCCGCCCAAAACGTTCCTCGCGTCCGAGCCACAGCAAGAGCGTTAAGCGCACACCTTCTTCCCAGATGGCGCGAAAACAAAACGTGACACGTCTGAGGTGATTCACGTCTTCGCACCTCAACGGGAGCGCCTCTCTCGCCAAGAAGCAATTGAGAAAATACGCATTCGGTCGGACGACACATCAAACAAGCCACAGCTATGATTCAGTACCTTACTGGCGGACATCTGTCTAATCTTGTGAGGAACCGCCACGAAAGGTTGCGCATCCCAAAACTGGTCCCGCAATGAAGCACTCGTTGCAAATCTTAAATGGAACTGTCGAGTTTCAATCAGTCCGCCCCTATTCTCAGCAGTCGCGTCGCTCAAATTTCACCCCTCGTTATACTCCTCCAGGAAACCCGATGCATCCCTCGCCTATCGGGGTACAACACCTATAGCGACCCCACTATTACCCATTCCAGCCGTGGTGCTTCGTCGACTCCTGTAGGACAGGCAGCGGTTCTTATCCGCTCGATGTCGCCGGCCGTCAACTCAAAGTTTCAGGGCAATGTACAGAAAAACCATGAAGCAGTCATTGTGCACATTAGATTACCAGATGGCAAGCCCTCGTAGTCGCTTCAGTCTATTACCCGACCGCCCCGTCCGCAGGCTCCCTAGAGGCATCACGTATGACTGGCTGCGCCACTCGTCTCGCAGTTTCCCCGAACCCAAATCAATCGTGGGTGGGGACTTTAATGCTAAGAGCACAACGTGGGGCTATGCTTATTCTGATTTACGTGGCACACATCTCGAGTCCGCTATTGAGGAATGCGGACGTACTCTGTAAACGATCCTGGCTCATTCACCCGCATAGGCCTACATCCTCGTCAAAATAACACCACACCTGACCTCACCTTCGCTACCCCTGGCATTTCCCGTGACTGGAACCCATATACACTACGTGGGGCAGCGACCACTTTCCAATACTTATCACCCTCCGCGGGAAGCGACTCCGAGCAAAGAATAATATTTCTCATATAAACTGGCAAACCTTCCGAGCATTAAGCTCCCTATCTACCCCAACGACGCTGGAAGAATTCATTGCCACCTTGCAAGACGCCAAGGCTCAGTCTGGTGAAATTATAGAATGTGACGCAACAACGGCTTCTCTTGACGCGCACCTTGCTAACTTGTGGAAATGAGCCCATACCCTCACTACTCGGTACCTCAAAATGGTAAAAGGCACAAAGATCTCCTCAAATCCGGCACCAATACAAGCTCATACGCGAGTATCAACGCTCTCTCGCTAATGAAAGCTGGCATAATTTCTGTTCCGACCTGGCACGTGAACCGTGGCCTCAGCCAACTATGGAGGGCCAACCGAGGTCTCGCCGGTAAAGGCAAACGTCGCTCTACGCTCTTCGCCACACTCACCCTACAAAATCCGCCTGACATCGTGGAACATAACCTCATCTCCACATTCTTCCCTCACGCCTCCTTGAATCCGCACCCACCGCTTCCTGCCAATATAATTTCATCCCCTGATGAGGACCTATACAGCCCTTCACTCTTTCTGAACTTCAGGCTACCCATCACCAAGGCAAACTCCAAGGCGACTTCTGCGCCTGGCCAGGATGGTCTTACATGGCAGCACCTCCGTAACCTGGACGAGGGCATCCAGTTGATACTCCTTGACATCATAAATGACCATTTGGCGACAGGAACGATTCCCGACACTCTCAAGTTGACGTTGGTTAGCCCTATTCCCAAACCCAACAAGGATCCGGCTCAGCTCTCTAACCTGCGCCCCATCTCCCTCACCCCAACTCTGTGTAAACTTACCGAAAAACCAATCAACAAAAGAATGCAACACTACCTCGAATACCTTCAGCCTTGGTTCCATCCATCCAAACTGGCTTTCGTTCCCATCTTAGCACCCACGACCGCCTTTTGGCTCCTCCGCAGAGTCATTACCGTAATCGCGTGCCGGTAACCCGGACTATGTTCTAGCCATCGACATGCGAAAGGCATTCGATAATGTCAGTCAAGCCGCCATCCTTACCGAACTGGCTGCTGCATATCCAAGCCAACGGCTCAAAATTGGATAAAATCCTTTCTGGAAAATCGGCCTATTCAGCTTAGTGGCACGCACCCGGGATGGCGCCCCAGACCTATTT
>JABSTR010000597.1:0-56890 GCA_013339765.2 Haemaphysalis longicornis | reverse complement strand
ATTCGTGGTGAGGAATCTTTGCGCTACAACACGAGAGAGAGGGGGGTCAAGAGACAGAGAGAGGTGTCTCACGCAGATCAGGTTGAACAGCACGGTGGCCACTTCTTCGTCCCGTCCGTTGACGAGCTTGGAGGCGAGCACCGACACGCAGATCTCCTGGCCGCACTGGGCAAGCAGCAGGGCACAGTTCATCGGCCGCCAGGCCCGGGGAAGCACTGCGCCCAGAGTAGCCCCATGAGGCAGCCGCCATGCACTGGACAGAAATCTGGAGCTATAGATTCAACAAAACTCGCTCGAGGCTACCCGTGCGATCGTGAGAATTGTGGGAAGAGTACATATTTGTAATAGCTGCATGACTGGATTGGCCTGTAACTTTTTTGTGAGTGTGAAAAGATGTAAAGTGCAACAAAAACGCCGGTATTTGCACGGCTTGCAAACTTTCAAACAGGCTGTGGTAAGGAGAAAATTAAAGAACGTGCTTTTTTTATTTTTATCTATTTGTTTTTCGTTTCGGCATACGGACTACGCAAACATTTTTCTTGGGGATTCCGACGCACTAAGCCAACCATTACAAAGAACTTTTTTTAGCGAGAGACTTCCCTAGTGCCTAAAAGCCCTCATGCGTACAGATTTGCACCCGTTTCGTGCAAAATGCGAATAGAGACCGTGCTTGAGGCCGCATATCCACGGCTGGAGATCTCAAGGTCTGGGTCTATTCGGGATTGATCCCTGTGCCCTACGGAGGTGCTGCATCAAGTTTTGAAGCGCAGGGCAGGGCCATAACAGATGGTTAGTGCCACTTTCTGACACAGTGAGCGTTCTAAGGGGAAACGGCTCCTAAAAGCGGGTAGGCCAAGCCTGGGTCACGGCTTGGGACAAGGCAACCCCAACACGGAGCCTCCAGCAGCACTTACTCTTTACAAGGCAGCGAGCACAATGGGGAGGTATGTTCCACTGGAGGTAGAGCACGCGCGGTGCAGCAGAGGTTCTCCTTTGCCACCATTAGTTCTTCTGGGGTTGGCAGCGGAAGTGGCACCGGTCGTGGGAGGTCTGAGCGCTGACAGGCGCTATCCGCCGCTATGTGGGCATGTCATGAAAACATGTTTTAGTCCCTTCCCATTATTTTGGCATAATAAACAATCAGCAGACCGTAATACTTCAACATGTTGTATTTCCTGGCGTGGCGTGGCACTCATGCAGCCAACCATGGGTGTGCGCCGCCACTGGTTACGGCGGGTTCCGCGAAATGGAAGTATTGGTCCGCGTTAAGCACACGATGTGTTTTTTTTTATGTTCCAGACTGTACCTGCCAACTGACGCAAAGTAACGCCTCGACTCCAATGTGAGTGAGATTAATAACATATGTTGACACTCACACACCGTGGAGGATCGGGTTGGACAGCGCAGACGATGCACGCCGATTTTTTTTTTTTTTTTTTTTGCTACATGCGGCGGGCGCAGTGGCACAAGCCCCGCCATGTTTCGTGCCGAATCAGCACGGGCATGGGCGTTTCCAGTGTTGTTGGGCGAAGAAATTGACAGCTAACTTTTCAGTGAATTCTATCCACAGGTATACATAAACACATCTGCGCAGCGGTCATCTCCAGCAGTTCGTCTGCCATTAGGAACTGCATGTCGGTTCACTTAGGGTGATTTCTGTACAGATGTGCAAGTGCAGCGATCAAACGACGCAAGAGCAGGTTGACGCAGAGCCTCACCGCAGGCCGCCCAGGCGGCACAAAAAGTGTGCCCCAAGACCGGCCATCTATGGCCGCTTTCTTGGCATGTCCGGCCAGCATCCAGGTTCTGACAGCCACTGATCATACGTTGAACGCCAACATTCGGCAACCAGCGCTTCGGCTCGGCATTTTTCCGTCCGCCCGTGTCCGGACGCACAACGGCAGCTAAACCGGCTGCCAGATATTCAGTTCTCTTACGGCTGCCCGATGTTGAGAAAGAGAACGGCCGAAGTACGGCTAGCCTTAGGCATCCGTTTTTCTTTTCTTCGGGAAGCGGTAATCGCGCCGAAGCACGGCAAGCGACCGTCCACGGAATATGCGTATTCTTGCGGCAGTTGGTGTTCGAAAGAAGACCGGCCGGATTGCGGCTGCCGTGCATTCGTTGTTTCAACGGTGCAACGCGCCTCGCGCGTTCCGCGGACGTACGGCCCCAGAATATACGTTTTTTTCATTGCGGTTAGCTGTCCTCGGCCGAATTACGGCAAGCGAATGGCCACAGCCAAATATTTGGCAACCGGTGTTCAAGAGGAGACCGGCCTACGTAAGGTATCTGGTTATACGTCATTTTTTCGGCAAACGGCATACAGCCGAACAACGGCTCGCGCCTGGGCGCCGAGAATTCATGCACACAGACTGTTTGGAGGGAGGCCGACCGGTTTTTTTTCCTGGGGGGAGAAAAAGCCGTTAGGGAGCCGAACGGGGACGCGTTTTCATCCGCTCCGTGTGTTCTCTACTTTTTAAATTAATGAACACGTTTTGTCAAACAGTAATATGAGTGTTCTCGGTGGAACGGGCAGGTGGCAAGTACTCACTGACCCATTGGACATTAGCAGGAACCTTTTAGGCCATCGAAATGTCATTTATTGCGCACAAGAAGACTGTGCCACACGATGGGTGAGTAAGGCCTCGCCAGTCATCGCCGCTACCCCGCCCTCTGCCGCCGGCTTCGTCGACGCATCAGCTCGAGGCTATTCGCCCCGTCAAGACATGGGAGCATTGGAGACATCGACCCACCAGAATGTCCGATCCCAGATGGAGATGGTTCACCAAAAATAACTGGCCTTCAAGGGCGTCGAGCAAGCGGCCACCACGCAGGAGCTAAACCGGCGCCACCATTTCAAGGACTCCCCCACCAAAGAAAGGAAGTGAAGTGGGCGAGCAAAGCGCAAGTTATTCTGCTTACATATAAACTGCGACAAGCAATGTTGCACTATGTTGTTGGTGATAAACGTAGAAGAGACTCGCTCGTGCATTTGAGGAGATCAACTTCATGCCTGGCACTATTTACTTCAGGGGATTTTAAAGATCTGCCCTGTTTAGAAAAAAAAATTATTTTAAATGCGATAACAACAGAGCCTTGTCACTGACGAAGCCTAGCTATTTTATTTAGTTCCGATGTTGAAGGTGAGCTTAGCTACTCTTGGGATATGACTCATTTGGGTAAACATAATCGCCAGGTCAATCAGGCGATAGATCAATCAGGTGATAGAGAAGTGCGCTGAGTATACTGAACCCCTATATATATATACCTTCATAGATTATGAGAAAACATTTGACTCGGTCGAAACCCTAGCAGTCATTCAGGCATTACGGAACCAGGGAGTAGATGAGCATTATGTAAGAATACTAGAGGATATCTACAATGGGTCTACAGCTACCATCATCCTCCATAGGGAGAGCAGTAAAATACCTATAAGAAAGGGTGTCAGACAAGGAGACACAATTTCTAAAATGTTATTCACAGCATGCTTACAAGAAGTATTCAGAACGTTGGATTGGGAACAGGTGGGATAAGGTTAATGGAGAATACCTCAGTAACCTCAGATTTGCTGATGACGTTGCCTGCTAAGTAACTCGGGGCGAATTGCAAAGCATGCTTTCCGCACTGGGCGAACAGAGTAGAACCGTGTGACTGAAAATTAATTAATTAATTGCCACAAGAAGACTGTGGCCACACGCGATGGATCCCTAGAAAGGCAAGCGTTGGGCAGGGGGCGGCAGAAAGTTAGATGGGCAGATGAGATAAAAAAGTTTGCTTGCGGATAAATTGGTCACAGTTTGGCACAGGACCGAGGGCAATTGGAGAATAATGGGAGAGGCCTTTGCCTGCCGCAGTGGGCGTAGATGGCGGTGATGATGAATCGCCAGATCATCTAGCAAACACGGCATTTTGTCAGGATTTTCTTGCTCAAACGCTGATTGTTGAGTTCCCGTTCCGCACGATTTGGCTCTTGCAATAGATAAGCTTAAAGTGGTTGACTGTATTTTCTTGGACTGCAGAAAAGCAAATGATGGTGTTGCATATCACCTTCTGCGTAGTAATTTCATCCTATGAACTGAATGAATCGGTTTTTGCATTGTTATTACTATTGGCCCTATAGCTTTGTTCAAAAGTACTGTGTAGTTTACCGGGCTATAGTGAATGAACGTGATTCCGTATACCTGCAGCTTTATCGAATTTAATAACAATACTGGTGTGCTGATTCAGAAAAGTTTTTGGTGTGTTACAACAGTGTGTTAACGGCACCTTTACAAGAAACCTTCATTCCAATTGAATACGTATACCGTAAATTATATGCTGCGTGACAACGGCCGAGGATATAAATACCTAGGAGATTATTTAGGGGGTGGTTAGAGGTTAAATAGGCAGGTTCACACCATAAAAGTTACGGCTGCATATGTTTTTGGCTTTCTGAGACGAAATTTCAGTGAACCTCCATCTAACTGAAAAGAACAACGCGTATTTCACTCATGTGCGCTCAATCTTGGAGTACGCATGTGTTTTTCGTGGATCCCTACACCAAAGAGCTGTTGATACGCTCGAAAACATACAGAATATGTCAGTGCGATTCGTATTAGGTAATTGGCAACTGCTCAACTTAGCATGAGAGAAAGTAAAAGTAAGCTGAAATGGAAGGACGTGAAAGATCACAGACGAAACCACAGGTTGAACTTTTTTCGTAATATCTATCATTCGAAAACTGGACGAGAAGGGGAGAAGTATGTCCAAGGCCCATTCTACATATCGCAAAGTGGGACCGCTAGCTTAAAGCAAATTATTAACTTTCCTTTAAAGGTGACGCCTTGCGCGATTCATTTTATTTTACATCAATACTGCAGTGTAATTATCTTCCACGTATGATTGCATTAACTGTTTATATTGACGATTTTCAGCGCGCGCTTTTTAGAATATTTTGTGTTTTTGTCTCATATTTAATGCTTAGTGTTATGTATCTCCCTTTTGTACTGCATGCAGAGGCAAGCAGGCATCAAATAAATAAATAAATAAATAAATAAATAAACTTCCAGAGGTGAAGTTTGCCTCCGCGACGGGTTGAGAACCTACGCATTCAGCCCTTGACCAATAAAATATTTAATTGCCCTATTCGTTGGCAGTATGCAACGTTTCCTGTATGCATGCTACCATTGCTATGTTATTGGTTTGAAACAAATTATGTAACTCTAATTTTACCGCCTTTCCTTGCGTGACCACCAAGGGATACAACTGCAGCCACCTGAGGAGGGCGTCATTCGCGACGTGCGTCTAGAATTTTTTTAACGTAGTATGACATTAGAAGAAAATTAAGCTCTTTTGGACTATTAAGTGGTGTGGACGTATACTCATGAAAACGAACATTAAAATAGATTGAAAAGAAAGTACCTGTTCGCTCCTACTTAGGATCAGCCCTGCGCAGATCATCAGAAAAGTTGATCGAGTAGAAAATGTCTTTGCAAAGAAAATAGGGCAAAACTGGACATACTTTTTGTGTGAAGGAGTTATATTAAATGCTCCTGAGTGTTTTGTTTGAAACCAAAACGCTTCGTAAAGGCATTCACGCCGGTTTTATATACATCAAAATTGGTCAAGCAACTGTTATAAAAATAGTTTATGTAGTCAGAGCATGAAAGTGTTCCGGAATATTGCCCTAAAAGAAATTGGCTAAAAGCGGCGCAATTTATCTCTCTGAAATTCAACCCACTGAAGTTATGCGCCCTCCGCCGCCCTCCCCCCCCCCCCCCTCTTCTTTCCCCGTTTATTACAGGTACCGCCCCCAGAGATATCAGGACCTGGACAATACATCTATTTCAAGCTCTACAAAGAACTGAATATTTTCTGTGTTCGGCAGTAAATGAGGCACAGCAATTAAAGGAACGACATTTTGTGAGCACTGTTTAATAAATAAATTTTGCTGTCAACTGAGGCTGGTAATTAAGCAAGGCTTGGCTGAAAGCTTGACGGCTGGTGGTTGCGCGCGAGCTCACTTTGATGTGGCTGCATTGGACCCAAAATGCTGGTTTTGTGCTGCTTCTGCACTGCGCGAATGAGTCATCTCCTTGCGCGAGATGCAGTGACCGGCCTCAGTACAGCTAACGTACTGTGGCTGAACTCCAATGCCCGTAGCACGGCCGTGTTTCCGGTAGCTGTAGTCCGGCTGGAGTCCGACGACCGCATCTCGGCTGTCCTCCGGCGGACGTACTTCGGCCGTACACGGGTGGCTTTAGAATGGCCGGAGCCCTACGGCCGGAATCTGGCGGTATGACCGTAAGCCGGTCGACTGGCCGACGGACACTGGCCGTTGGACAGCCATGGGAGTACGGCCGTATACGGCCAAAAGGCCCACATTTGGACATGGGCCGAACATGGCTGCCGGAAAACGGCCGGACAGAAAATCACGGCCAAAGTCAACTACACCGGCCTGTTTTAGGCCGAACAGTCCTGTGCTGCCTGGGCGATTACTGGCTGCGTGTTGGCCAAAAAACCTGGCCGCTTAGACGCACCTCCACTGCCGCTTCGAACACTCCTTTTCTTGAAACTACTTTTTTCTTGGGCTACTCAACACGAAAACTTTGGTCTGCCTGCCTGTCCCTTGACTCGGCCGCCATGGTATAACTTGAAATGAATTCTTGGTTGATGTTTTTACATAGCAGACAAAACATTTTAAATCTAATAAATCTAGAAATATGTTCAACATCTGTCAACACTGTTCAGGATAAATATGTATTACGCTTGCTTGAAGAGGAACTCCAATACATAACTGGTGTTTACAGTGTTTTTTGAAAGTAGGTGTGTGCTCGATCTTTGCGAGAGACAATTTAAAAAAAACGAATTGCGAACAATATTTTAACGACGAAATACAAACAAGGCTGGCACCCGAGTTACAGTGTACTAGAAGATAAGATGTGTCGTGCGGGGTGAAAACCAATGTAGAACGCGGGTCCCTTTCGCGATATAAAACTTTTATAGAGCCCAAACGTTCCCCAGAGAAGTCCTGCTGCAGCCAGCACCACCTATAAGTTTTGAAATCAAACTAAACAGTTATGTGGCGGGTTTATAAAACTTTATATCATGAAATGACGAAATAGGACTATCTAAGGCAGTAAATAAGACTTAATTTAACAAACAAAACTTCTGAAACCAACTGTTCTTACAGCCCCCCAACCCTTAAGGGGCTTCACCCCTAAAACTTTTCGGATTACAATAGTGTTAAAAGGACGAGGAAGGACGCTAATACACCTTCAGCGGCCTCTTTGGCCGGCTGAGCTTCAAAAGTATTCGTTTTGTTGTTGTTCTTGTTGTTGTTGCTATAACACTTGACCACAACAGTGGCTCAATTTCCAACGTCCAGACGACACTGAATCCTCTCATCAGTAAGCCAGAGTCTCAGCTAATTCCTTCAGAACCGCCCGTATAAAAAGCAAAACCGACAAACGATGGCTCAGTATCACTACAGGTGTGCGCGGCAAACGTCATCCGCGGAAAAACTTCTCTCGATTTTCTCTCTCTTTTTAGCCTGGCCTCTGCGAGCCCAATCTTGGCATGCAGGTATGTAGTGCTGCCTGCTCCGGAAGTGACCATCATCCCGGATACCCAATGGGCTACACAAGAAAGGTTCAACCATGCTAGGGAGGCTCTTAGGTACACAAACAGCACTCCCTCACCAGAGAAGGATCTGGCCCACCATAGCGTAGTAGTTGGCGCCACCCATCCCATGACTGACCAACTCAACTCTAGGCCCTCAGTCCCCAAGCAGCTGTAGAGCACCTGTCCCACGGCGGTGGTCAAGAACAGCGATGCAGCAGAGGGTGGCTAAGAATCTCTGGGTCCGAACAGGACGCCTTTGGAACTTGACCCTGGCAACGTCGAACGCTCGCACCCTGTCAAGCGAGGGAAGTTTAGGTGTACTACTATATATAGAGGAGTTCTCCGACATTAAGTGGGATTTTATAGGGTGAAGCGAAGTTAGAACTAAGGAAAGGTGAAAGCTTCATGGAGCTTACTAGCGGGCCTATTCTGTACTACAGTAGACCCAAGAGAAGAGGGAACACGGGATAGGATTTTTAACCCACAGATAAATAGAAGGAAACGGGGCGGAGTTTTTCAACATTGGGGAAAGAGTCGCGGGTGTTGTGATCAAGCTAAACAAGCGATACAGTTTAAAGATAGTACAGACCTACGCGCCAACAACTAGCTACGCTGACCAAGCCGTAAACAGCTTTACGAGGACGTCGAATCACCAATGAAGAACGCAAGAACGCAGTTCACGATTGTGATGGGAGACTTTACCGCAAAGGTCGGTAAGAAGCAAATTGGAGAAAGGTCAGTGGAAAACTATGGGATAAACTCGCAACAGTCGAGGAGATACACTGGTGGTATTTGCAGACAGAAATAACAGGAGGTTCGTGAGCACATTATTTTACAAATAAAAGAATAAGAAACGGGCATGGAAAAATCCCGATGGTATACAACAAAGTATGAAATTGACTTCATTTCTAAATTGACAACCCTGGTATTGTGCAAGACGCAGAAGTGCTAAGTAAGTTTCGGAGCAGCGATCACAGGGTGGTTAGATGCAAGCAAAGGCTGAATCTCAGAAGAGAAAGGAGGAAACTCGTGAAAACTAAGAAACGCCGCATGGAGTCAGTATGGGCCAGATTGCAGGAGTTTAAAATATCTCTTCATTACAAATTCGCGCTTCGAGACGAGCTTAACGAGGTCAATGTAGACAGTTTAAATATCTGCAATCGGTGAATCAGCAGCAGTTGTGGGAGAAGCAACATGTAGGGAACAAACTGAAAAACTAAGAAAACGAAGGAACTAATTGTCAAACGCAAAAACATAAAAGTGTCAAGTGTGGAAGATCAGATTGAATTAGCCCAGCTGTCGAAACTGATTAACAGAAGTAAAACAAATGACATTCGTGCACATAGCCTGGCAGTGATCGAGGAAAGCGCTGCAAATAGGGGGAAGCTTGATCGCAACTAAGAGAAAAGTAGCCATAGGCAAAAACAGGATGTAGGCACTCAGAGGCGGGCAGGGTAACATTACGCACAACTTGCACGCGATAATAAAGGTACCAGAACGATTCTACACCAGGTTGTATGCCAGCGACGTTAGACGAGGGGAAACTACGGAGAGAACAAGCTCAGTTTGCGATGTCCCACTAGTGACTAAAGAGTAAGTAGGAAAGGCTCTCAAAGGCATGAAAAGGGGGAAAGCTGCAGGTGACGGCAGCATAACCGTGGAGCTTTTGAAGGAGCGAGGATTGTACTGGAAAAGCACTGCTGTGCTATTTTCGGAATGCTTGAAAACTCAAGTGCCCATATCCTGGAAAAACGGCAGCATTATTCTTATTCATAAGAACGGAGATCCCACGGACCTCACGAATTACAAACCCATCAGCCTCTGTTTACAAGCTGTTTACCAAAATTATATTTAGCCGCATAGGTGACAGCCTGGATTTCCAACAACCCAAAGAGCAGGCTGGCTTTAGGAAAGGATACTCAACCATGGATCACATCCATGTTGTTAATCAAGTGATAGAAAAATCCGCAGAATATACTAAACCCCCTTAAAGGGCATGTATAGACTATGAGGAAACGTTTGATTCCGTACTCACCGCAATAAAGGAATGCACGGGCACGATAACCCTCCACAAGCAAAGCGGTAAGTTCCCGATCCGAAAGGAAGTAAGACAGGGAGATACCATCTCTCCAAAACTATTCACAGCATGTCTGGAGGAGGTGTTTAGAAAGCTTGACTGAGAAAACATATGATTAAGGATAAACGGGGAATACATGAGCCATTTGAGGTTTTCGGACGACATAGTCTCGCTAAATGAAACTGCAGAACACGTGCAAACAATGCTTGAGGAACTACAATCAGAAAGCACAGCCGTGGGGTAAAAATAAAGATGAATAAATCTAAAGTAATAAAAATAAGCATGCCAAAAACGTCCTCTTCAGCTTAGTAAACGAAACACTAGAAGAAGTAAAAGAATACAACTATCTCAGATAGATGGTTAGTGCTGACCCCAACCACGAGAGAGAAATCCGGCGCAGGAAAGGTATGCTTTGGGGAGCATTCGGCAAGCACTCCCAAAAATTGAAAAGTAAGCTACCTCTGTCACTCAGAAAAAAAATCTACAACCATTTTATAGTACTGCCGGTTGTGATATACGGAGCTGAAACTTGGCGCTTTACTAAACAAATAGAAAGCAAACTTTGGTCGGCTCAACGGGCCATGGAACTAATAGTGGTAGGAGCAACACTCGAGGACAGGAAACGGGCTACCTGGATCAGAGAACAAACTAGAGTAGAAAATATCATAGTTGGGCTGCCCATGTAGTGAGACGAACCGACAATCAGGGGACAATTATGGGAAGAGAGTGGATACCGGAGGATGGGTCTAGAAGAAGGGGCAGGCCATTAATCCGATGGAGGGATGAAATAAAGAAATTCGGGGGGTAAACTGCGGACTCGAACAGCGCAGGGCAGGAGTGGTTGGAGGGCAACAGGATAGGCCTTCGTCCTCCAGTGGACCTGAGTATGCTGATGATGTTTGACTCTGGCTTTTGGGTTAGATTATACTTTACCTCTTGTCAATGTCCATGTCCTCGTGCCTGTACCATACGTTTCCTGATCAAATATGTTTTCATTTGTTTCTGTTCCATTCAAGGCTCCGTCTAATCCTTCCCGCTCTGGTCGACGAAAGCCGCACATTAGACGGCCACCCTCTCGTCACCGGTGCCCTGCAGATTCGGTGGAGTTGTTTCCTCGCCCGAGTAGACTCCCACATCTTCTCGACTGCGCACCTTCATAATGAAACGGCGACACAAGCCAAGCGAAGAACGGCGTGTGCTCACCAGTCTACGGAGCTTCCTTGAGACATCCGGTCTCCCCTACTTGTGTAGACCTCCTCCCCATTGGAACATTTTTATAACCCACTATACTCCACGCCAAAGCTAACATTGCGTCATTAAAACTTCCGTAACTAACTTTGCGTGTTACCACCCCCGTTAAGCAGTGCAGCGGTGGCGTAGAGGTAGAACATCCACCTCGCGTGCAGAAGGACCGTGGCTCGAATACCGGTGCCGGACAATTCCCACCAGATTATAAAAATCCGCGTGTTGATGGAATTGCAGAATGAGGCTTGGGGTGCGGCCTGATCCCGGCGACCATTGCCGGTAACGCACTCCCTCACCAGAGCAGGATTGGCCACCCTGGTGTAGCAATGGCCGCAACCTCCCATGAATACGCAAATTAACCCACGGCCCTCAGTCTCCAGAGGCTGCGAAGCAACTGACCACGGCGGCGGTCATACCTGTGACGCAACAGAGGGTGCTAAGAACCCCTGGAGCCGGACAGGCCGCCATTGGAATCTGAACCTGGCAACGTCTAACACGGTAACCTTATCTAGCGAGGCGAGTCTGGAGGTGTTGTTTGAGGAACTCAAGGGCATTAAATGAGATTTCATATGGCTTAATGAGGCTAGGAGTACAGGTGAAGCCCTTACGGTGATGAAAAATGGACACGTCCTATGTTACCGTGGCCTAGTGGACAGAAGAGAACTGGGACAGGGATCTCTAGTCAATAAAAGCATAGCTGGCGACATAGGCGAACACTATAGCATTAACGAAAGGGCAGCCGGTCCTGTAATTAAGCCTAATAACAGGTACAAACCTAGGCCTAATAACAGGTACAAACAGGTGGTGCAGGGCTACGCGCCTACATTCAGCCACGGACGACCAGCTAATTGAACGCCTCTATGAAAGGTGGAATCGGCAATGGCTAAATTAAAAACGCGGCATACCGTAATTATGAGAGGCCTCAATGTTAAAGTAGGCAAGAAGCAGGCTGGAGACAAGGCAGCTGCGAACTATGGCCTGGGCTGTGGAAATAACAGGGCGGACCTGCTAGTCGAGTTCGCTGAACGGAATAAATACGCAATATGAATACCTTCCTCTGCAAACGGGAGAGCTTGAAGTGGACGGGGAGGCGCCCTAATGTGGAGCATATCAATCGAATAGACCTCATATTATGCGATAACCCTGGCGTCGTGCAGGATGTGGAAGTGCTCGGACGGGTGAGGTGAAGCGACCACCATATATATGGCAAAATCTTGAATTAGGCTAGAATTGATGAGGAACCGCAACAAGCTCGTACAACAGAAGCCGATCAATGAGCTAACAGTAAGACGTAAAGTTGAAGAATTCACAATCGCGCTGCAGAAGCGATATTCAGCTCTTACCGAGTAAGCAGAGTCTACGGCACTGGACGCCAGCGACAATCTTACACACATATCACGGAGGGTGCAGTAGCAGTCGGGGGAACGATGAATAGACAGGATACTGGTAAACTTCTCCAGGAGGCGAAAGATCCAATTAGAAAACGGCAAACCATGACAATCTCCACCCCAGCTGACAGAATAGAACCAGCGGAGCTTTCGAAGTTAATAAGTGACAGCTGACATACGGAAGGATCGAGCCCGCTGTAAAGAATGGAGGTAGCCTGAAAGCAGTGAAGAATCGTCTAGGCTCAGGGGAAAATGAGATGTATGCAGTTAAAGACAAGCAAGGCAATGTCATCACAAATAGGGATGAAATAGTCATGGTAGCCGGGGAGCTCTATAGAGACCTGCACAGCAGCCGGGACATCCAGAATAATAACTAACGACCTCACAGGAGATAGACAACCCACCAGTAACTGACAGAAGAAGTAAGGAAGGCTTTCAAAGAAAGCTAAGGGGGCAAAGCACCTGGTGAAGATCAGATGGACAGCTGAACTCTTGAAGGATGGCGGGCAAATTGTACCAATAAAACTGGCAAACCGATACACCCAATGCCTAATGACTGCGAGTGTACCGGAATCTTGGAAGAACGTGAACATTATTCTAATCCATAAGAAAGGTGACATGAAGGACTTGAAAAATTACAGGCCGATCACCTTACTCTCAGTCGTCCACAAGGTCACTTGCCAAAGGTAATAGCTTACAGAATTCTTGCCACCTTATATTTCAGTCAACATAAAGAACAATGCATGGCAATGAAGGCGCAAAACAAACAAGGACGAAGAAGAAACGACGAGGACGAGCGCACTCTAACAACTCTGAAATTATTATTTCAAAGAAAGACCCTATATGCCCACAAAACTGCGCACCATCATCACAGAAAAAGTTTCCTGCAGTGCACACAGCAAACACGTGTCGGCTCCTGACATTACATGCAAGAAGGTAAGAGTGATATTTATTTGTCCAACAAAGCAACGGAAGGATGATTTACACAGTTATTTTTGTACTTAGAAATATGAAACGCTTCCACAATCTCTCTGGAAATTGTCGCAGTTAGCACAGGACCGGGCTAATTGAAGATTAATGTGAGAGACCTTTGCCTTGCAGTCAGCGTAGATAGGCTGGTGATGATGATGACCAACGTAACGTTTACGCGGCTCAGCCTCAATAAGGGGTAAGTTGTGACTCTAGCTGGGTTTCCACGCTACGGCCTGGGTTCGAGTACCCATGATTTCTAATATTTTTTTGCAAATACCAGAGAGAGAGGGGGGGAATGACTTTATTTGAGGAGACGGTGACCCTAGCCGTCGGCCAAGACCAACAAGTTTTCTTAGGTCGATTACACGCATTTCTCTTTAGAAATAAAGATAGCTTTGTATGTTTTAGATCGGTTTCGCCAACGGGTACGTGTATTATTTCTGAGTTTCTCCTGGGATACGAAAGAGCACATGTGGGATGCGTCTACGTAACCAGATTTGTCAAACACGCTTCTTGGATACACTGTTGAGACCTCGCGAGTTGTTTTTCGCAGTTGACTCCCTTGAACGAGCATGCACTCACCGAAGAGTTCTTCGATCACGGTGACGGTGTCGTCGTTGCTCCACCCGTTTCCTTCCCTGGTGCAGGCAGAGCAGTGCTGCTCCCAGGTTGACCAAGGCGTCACGCAGCAGCGGGAACCCGGTGCTCGTCCGCCCCATGCAGGGAAGATTCCAGAGCATCTCGTCTGCGAGTGGGCCACAAAACACCACAGGTTGAGTCATCCGGAACCTCTGGCAGCTCAGACGTATAGCGCTCGAAGGAGGATTATCAGCAGCGTGGCTTGTAGAGAGAGAGAGAGAGAGAGGTGCGTGCGCGTGCCTGTGTGTGTGCGTGTGCGTGCGCGTGGGTGTGTGTGTGTGTGTGTGCGTGTGCGTGTGCGTGTGTGTGTGTGTGCGCGGTGTGGGTGTGTGCGCGAGTGTGTGTGTGTGCGTGTGTGTGTGTGTGTGTGTGTGTGTGTGGGTGTGTGTGTGTTGTGTGTGTGTGTGTGTGCGTGTGTGCGTGTGCGTGTGCGTGTGTGTGTGTTTTGTGTGTGCGGTGTGTGGTGTGTGTGTGTGTGTGTGTGTGTGTGTGTGTGTGTGTGTGTGTGTTTGCGCTTTGCCCCTGTGCTGGTGGAATGTGTACGCCACCTTACAGGCCTCGTGATGCCTACAAGAGGCAGTGAAGATTACCTCACAAATTGCTCGTCTATGCGTGCATCGTCGCCTGCGTCGTCCGCTGCTCAGAGCACCCGGTCGCCATCATTGAGGGGGCGGAGCCTGTTTGTTTGTTCGTCCCGTTTCAAATTCAAATCAAGTCTATGCTTATTCCAAGTTCCAGGTTCAAATCAAATCTATGCTTATTAAAAAGAATTCCTGATATGATTGTTGCAGACTAGCAGTATTATGAGATACTTTATGATAATTTATCGTAATTCATGACACCCCTCTCCATCCTGGTGTCAAGAAGACCGCATCGGCTGTAGGGGGAGCTTGCTGCCGAGAAGCGCCATCGGAATGCCCAGGGTTGTTCGGGGGTAGACTCACGGTTGCAGTACGGCTCGTAGAGGAGGAAGAGCAGCTTGGCGCGGAAGACGAGCGGCCACGGCTGCCGTAGCCGCATGAGCCAGTTGACGCTCACGTCGGCGCCCGCCTCGCACAGGAACAGGCAGTGCACGAAGCGGCGCAGAACCAGCTCCTCGCGGCGAAGCTGGCCTGAGGAATGAAGAGGGGCAACACGGAGGAAGTCCTCACTATATTATACACTTTGCATGGATTGCATCCCGTGCCTAGATAACCCATATAACGCACTTCGTACCGTAGTCGGCCCGCTCTGGCTCGCAATGTATAAAAGCTGCAGCCTGTGTTTTTTTAATAAGATGAGCTCAGGGATTCACATTTAGTTCGCGTGCTCAACCAGTTAGGAAACTGTGTATTTGAAGAAAAAAAATTACGCCCACCTCCCCTTGCGGGAACCCTGGTGTGATGCGATCGCTGAGGGGGGTTCAAGCGCAAGCGGAGAGCAACCGTCGACCGAAAGGCCGCCGGAGAGCGGCACCACCGGTTATATGCGCAGAAGGAGAGGAGGCGAAGCTGGCCTGAGTGCGTCTGCCGCGGCTTGGCAACACAATCAACTTAAATGAGGAGGAATCCATCAATGGCAACACGGAGGGGGTTGCGGCGGAACGTCCTGGGGGAGGGGCGGACGACAACAACGCCGACACTATGGACAAGGCGATTATACACTTTGACATGAGAGAGGGGCATCGGAGACCTGTTTGGAGGCTTTTTCTGCCTCGTTAAACAACTACTGGGGGTGAGCGGCGGTTACCTCCCTTTAATTACAAAAAAAGAATTGATCCAAAGACAGCGCGTGTCCTGTGTCCCACCTCTTCTCAGTCCGTCGTCTTTGAGCTGTTTGCATTATGATCCAAAGGATCACTTTTCCTGTACAAAAATTGCCGGATCCCACGCATATGTGAGAATCGACGTAAATTGAAGGTTTTAATGGTGTTTTGTTTAATGTCGGTGTTCTGAAGTGCAAAGTGGGGTTTGTTCCACGGTTTAAAATTATTGCACGGATGGTGAAACTGGGTTGAGACGAAAGTGCGAGTGGCATTCTTTTTCGCTCGTCATCTTTTACTGACGTCACGCGTTGTTGCCTTGAGTATCGTATCCCAACCGGCATACCCAGCACGCGTTCACGGCCTGCGCCGCGTTTTGCTCTTGGCGAAGACGTTCCTGTTTCGCGTGAATGTCCTGAACGCTGAACGAACGTCTTTCAGCGATTTTCTCCGTTGAATACCATGCTGCCGCAAAGATTTCGTCTTGCTACTCAGAAAAACGCCAACGTCTTTGACTTGAATTTCAGGTCATTCAACGACGTACAATATTTAGTAAACCCTCATTATAACGGGGTCCTCAAGCAGGTATTACTGACTTCGTTACAAGCGGTATTTTGTTCGGTTCGCTGTAAGCGGTATCCTGAACTGCAGTTGGGGACGCAATGCGCAAGCATTTCAATGTGGACTCAACGAAAGATCCTGACCTTCTGTAACGCTTGATGTAGCGCAATTACTGCGCCTACGAGAGTGCTGTTATTAGGAGCCCGTGGGAACCCGCCGCGGTGGCTCAGTGGCTAAGGCGTTGCGCTGCTGAACACGAGGTGGCGGGTTCAATTCCCAAACGCGGCGGCCGCTTTTCTGATGGAAGCGAAAAGCAAAAACGCCCGTGTGTACGAGACTTCGCCGCACGTTAAAGATTCCCAGGTGGTCAAAATTAATCCGGAGCCCTCCACTACGGAGCGCCTCATCGCCTGCGTTTCGTCGGCGCGTTAAACCCTACAAAAAATTACGCCCACCTCCCCTCGCGGGAACCCTGGTGTGATGCGACGCTGAGGGGGGTTCAAGCGCAAGCGTAGAGCAACCGTCGACCGAAAGGCCTCCGGAGAGCGGCACACCGGTTATATGCGCAGCGCGCCCGAAGGAGAGGAGACCGCGGAGAGAGAAAGTACTGCACATGCGCAGCACCGCGCGCAGCGCCGCCCACCGGCGGAGTGAGAGTGCGCTGGGCCGCACACCCGCAGATGTTGAGAGAGAGTGTTCGCTCTCACCTGGGCACGCGCCGGCGCCAGTGCGTCTGCCGCGGCTATGACGCAACACAATCCAACACAATCAACTTTAACCCAATCCAATCCTAATCCAATTCAAGCCAAGCCAGGCCAAGCCAATCGAATCCAATCCAATGCCCCTCGCAAGAGAGTGTTCGCTATCGGAGAGGAGAGGGGGTGAGCGGAGGAGAGTGCGGCCGCCGACGACGACGACGGACACACGCAGGAAGGACAGGGCCGCCGACAAGAGATGCTCTCAGCGTCGCATCTAATAAATTAATCAATCAGTTGGGGACGCGAAAAACTTCGTACAAGCGAGAATTCGACCGAAGCCGTTTCTCTGTAACGTGATGATGACCTTATATATCCGCCTTGATTCTCTGTGTCCAGCACTGTATACTCACCGGGCCTGGCCCCAAGCACCCTGGAGGCGAACCTCTGCAAGGCGCTGAGCCCCGTGAGCACATCGTGCACGAGCTGGCACTCGGGTGACTCCACCCAGCCGGCCACGGCGGACATCACGAAGGCGCCGTACAGCCGCCACTCGCGACCCGCGCTCTCCAGGTCGCGCGGAAGGCGGCAGCGCACCAGCACCGGACGGCTCACAAACTGAGAGGGGAATAAGCTTGCAGTTATTCCGCGCTCACGGTGCCGCGTATCACGGGAATAATTCCTGCATTGTAGTAAAGGTGCAGTGCAACTCGTTTCGACGGCATGTGTATAGAGCTTCCAGTGAGAAAATTAGGCGTTAGTCAACATTAGAGACCTACTTCGTGTCTGCAAATAGTTTGCGCCTTCACCACCTGAAGGCTTACAGTTTTCCAGCCACCGCTATTTTGACGTCTGCCGATATTAGCATCAATACCCTATTTGCTACAGTTTTTCCGCCGCGCTGTTTTGTCGCCTGTTGCTGATAACACCACATAGTTTCATGCTAATATGAAACTCTACGACTGACGCCAATGGCCGATGTCTACAGTTTTGCAGCCACTCCTGTTGTGACGTCTGTCGCTATTTACATTAATGTTCTACTTTCTAGAACTTTGCAGCCTCTACTCTTGTGACGTCTCTCACTTGAACTAAATGTAATAATTTAATTGAGTTTTTTTTTTTCACAACCATGTTGCAGAAAGACCAGAAAAAAAGCTTTTGAAACAGCTCGTAGGGCCCAGGCCACCTCACCCACAGAGCAGCAAGTCAAACATTGCGAAAGGAATTAAAAAACAAGTGTAGTAGTGAGTTATGAAACAAGTGCAGAACTGGTACCCTGGTACAAGAACAAGTGTAGTACAAAACAAATGCAGTACAGTTCTCAATAGAAAAGGCGCAGCATGAAAACAGATCCCAATAAGGTGTATTAGGCTTACAAATCACATCATGCAACTGCCGGAATGACAGCGTTGAAACGAAGACTTTTCTTTTAATGAAAGCAGTACTTAATTTAACATTGTATTTAGTGAGTACTGGACGCGTAATCTGCATAATAGCCAAGGCCCATTACTATTCTCACACAGCAGAACTGTATACAAAATTTAACACTATCCGCGTGCACTCTTTGTACACCTATAGACTGATCCGTTAATTATTACAAGTCGGAAAAAGTTAAGCACGACAATTCATTAGCTCAATTAGCCGAGCTTACAGCGCACCATCTTGTGTATTGTACACAAAATCCCGAGAAATGGAAAGTTAATGTCTGCCGCACTAATTACGGAAAACAGACGGTGAAATTTCGCTTGCCGTCAACCCTGAACGAACTGTACGAAAAACATACCCCAGATGTGATAAATCATTTAGAGATTTACGCAGAATATTTCTGTAAACCGAACCAAAGTGCAGGTAACAATATCCTGAGTTCGTTTTCTGTTTCGTGTCATCTGAGTCGTGCCAGCGCTTCTTGTCGCGCCCATTTTGTACTCACGCATACCTTGCTTTGGTGTAACGCGCATTGTTCCAGCGTTTTCCTTTATGTTTTTTTTTAATCTTACGCATATTATGTAAATAAGATCATTCTTGTTCTCCCATCCTTATATTGTTTAACTTTGTTATTTATATAGCGATCTGTGTACATTTGTGTCCACGAGCAGCGGCGTCTGCAAATTCAAATTGACTGAGTGTATTTTTAACGTGCTGCGCTTTCCACTGTATGCCTTGTAGAGGGCACGGACCCCCGTCACGCCTTTTCTGGGCTTTTCGTCCGTGCCCCTAAGCATGCTAGGATATATGAATGAAGTGGTTTGGCTTGATTTGATCATTTGTGTCACGTAGTTTATGTGGCACTTATTTACGTTCCGAGGTTCCGGTGTACGGGTTCTAGTAGACTCCAACGTTCTCTTTTAATCCGGCAAGCCTGCAGGTTAGTGCATCGGCATTTCTGATTAATCCTAATATATAACAACGACATAGCTAATAGTTATACATGGTTTTAATTGGAACAGTGTCGATTCTTTTCAAAGCACCAGTGGTGTGAGAGAGATAAGGAAGGTTACAACACAAACAAATGACCCATTTTTGCAAAACTGTGAGCTTGCGCGAGTTTTCATTCGTGGTAGTACTCCAAAACAAGAATTCCATAGTTGATGAGAAAGAAATAATGAGTTATACAGAGACATGTTGATTAGTATTGACGCCGATGACTGGATGCTAATACAGTTTATTTATTTATTTGCTATTTACAGTTGTTCAACGACCACAATTTTTTAAGTTGCGCTGCAGAGCTGCTGCGTCTATATATAGGACTCGGAATGGCAGCATGTGTGTAAATGCTTTATGAATGCCTTGGCAGAACTTCTCAAGTCTCTAACCCGCATTTGATAGCATCTTTGCGAAATTCCGCTGCTTTGGACACTTTCCTTGCTTTTGTGCTTTGTTAGCTGTTTCAGCCTTTTGTATAGCCTTTTTTTCGTACGCCCCTTTCTCTTAGTTTATCGTTTACGTATTGCATACACCATCCGCATGAATGCGCAGGAAAAAATGGTTTCGCTCCTTAACCCGTACGCCCAGGAGATCTCAAGTACAACCGCACGGGGTTTTGCAGGTTTCCGACAACTGTGACAAAAAATTACACGTCGTAGATAGCTTTTAAAAGAAAGCGAAGAGGAATCAGTAAGCGATCACACAAACGCACGCACGCAAGCACTCGTGCATGCTAGGTTCTCGACTTGCGTACTTACCAGTTCAATGAATCGCACCATAATCTTGATCCGCTCCTTCGTCGGCAACAAGCAGGTTACGCGCTTCATCAGCACTCCTGAAAGCAACAAAAGGTCGGCGTGCGCCATATCGCGGGCAAAGTAAACCACTGTTCTTGGTTCGTTATCTGCGATTTTACGTGCAAGTCCATTAACGTGAGGTACAGAACTTGAGGTACAGAAGTGACGTAAGGTAACGTGAGGTACAGAGTGACGTGAGGTACAGAAGTGAGGTACAGACGTGAGGTACAGAATTGACTGGAAGAAGGGCTTGTTTAGCTCTCTGTTGCTTGCTCCACGACATCAGTAAGTGACGTCACTGTGGGACCGAAAACTAGTTCACGCCACTGCATTGTTGTCATTCTGCACAACGACAACACGGCAAGCACACCTCCCCTTTGCAGAACTCGCCGAAAACGAGTGTCAAAACAAGGTAACAGTAATCACTAAATGGTGATGGTCCAAATAATCCGCATATCCTGAATCACGTCATTACTTTCCTACAGCTGCAACTGCAGTCACTAGTCAGGGAAGCGCTCTTGGCTTCTCTTCGAGCCTATACAGTAAACCCCCCTTATAACGAAGCCCTTGGGAGAAGAAATAGCCTTCGTTATAAGCGATACCACGTTAAAAGCGGAGGTGTCACACGCTCTCTGTCAACTTGGGCCGTGAGTCACTTATATTTAAGAGAAATTTCTAACAAAGCGGTTTCTCTCAACGAAGGTTTGCCTTTTTTTTTTCCTAGAGCACTCAATTGGTAGAGCAGGCTCAAGCAACTGCGGATAGCCGATGGTGCCGACAAGCAGCCGACGACCACCATTTAAAACGCCCATTCCAACGCCATGTTCCCGCCATGCTGTTCAGGCTTATAAAAGCACCTTCGCCAAACTAAAACGGCATGAGAAAGAGGTAAGCTAAGAGAAGGGTAGCTACGTCAACCAAGCGCTAAGCCCAGCTCCCTGTCGCCAAAGAGAGGAGGCATGAACAGGTTGGAATGGTAGTTTAACTGCACGTGAGGCCCATTCGAAACTACACAAGTCGGATAGAGGTAAGCCCAGGCGGGAGTGCATGCAACGCTTGAGGATAGATGAAAGTTTGTACAGGCTGCAGTACTGCACCCGAAGTACAGTGGAAACTATTTACTATAGGAAAGAGTGCTTTGGGGCCCGAAAACAGAAAAACTGCCTATGTCACCGTGTTGCCCCGATTGTATGGTCACGGAGCTGGCGACCGCCGATTCCTTATCCTCCAGGCCGAAATGGCAACGTATAGCGGGATACTATGACGAGTGAGCATATTATATACTCTTTGGAAACCCCCTTTAGGAAACAAAGATAATTTTAGATCAATGAAGCAAACGAGATAACTTCCATGCAAGACCCTCGGAGCAATGCTGGATCCTGACGGTCTCTTCCGGGAGGAGAAGAAATTTACCGACGTTGTACAGAGGAGTACCGGGAACGTGTGGCGTATAGCCACAGGATACAGCAACGGAAGATGCCACTTTACGCCGAGTTCGATTTTTTTTGCATGTGTGCGTGCATGCTTTTGGCTGCTACATGCAGTTCGAACCCACTTTTATGAAATCCACTATTACGAATATTCCTGTTCAACGAAAAAGTTTCGGCTTCGTTCCAGTAAGTTGTGGAGACTGACTTCTCCGCTTCACGAAATTTCAGACTGTTCGATAATGGGGCTTTAGTTCTAAGTGCTACGTACGCATATTGTTGTTTTTTCCCTGATTGATTGATTGATTGATTGATTGATTGATTGATTGATTGATTGATTGATTGATTGATTGATTGATCGATTGATTGATTGATTGATTGATTGATTGATTGATTGATTGATTGATTGATGATTGATTGATTGATTGATTGATTGATTGATTGATTGTGGTGATTGATTGTGGTACCCCCTTTTCAACGGGGAAATGACGTGTCATCTTACCAAAAAACTATATATCGATGTTTTATACCCTTCGTTTAATTTTACCGCTGCTCTTCGGGCAGGGACAGAATATTTTATTTCTTTTGCAGGTGGTAGCTGTCCTAGGCAAAACTTCCCTCTCTACTTTTAGTCCGCCGGCATTCTAATTTCTTTTAGTCACCTCTACAGCTTTGAAGTTAACTCCCTCTCTGCTACCCTTAAATCATAGGGCTTCTGGAAGCCGAATATTTCCCTCAAGTAGATTTGGATGGATACCCTTGCATTCTAACACTATGTGCCGCATAGTTTCTGTTTCTTTTCGGTAGACCATGCCCACCCCATCATCTTGTGTACACTTTCCCAGAAAGCTCTTAGCAACCTGCTCTAGTCTCAAAAAGCAAAGCACTGCCCTTGGAATTATCGTAGAAATTTTCCTTTCTGATGTCCAATTTCACTGCCCTGTACATCTCTAATGACGTTCTAGCTTCCATTTTTTCCTCCATTTATTTCTATCTGCCTTGCTTCTTTTTTTGGTAACCTTGGCTGTCTTTGATTCTCCACTGTTCTTTCCGTATTTCGTCGCTAGCCTTCTAGTGTATTCCTTAGCCACTGCGTATTCACGCTTAAAAATTTTAGCTGTACCTAAAAACTTTAGCTTTCCACCTACGTTGATACATTGCTCTCAACCTCCTTTTAAAACATACCTTACTCTGAGCTTCTCGAACTTCAAACAACTCCCGGCCCATTAGTTGTTTTACAATGCGCTCCTAAAGCCAAACGGCGTATACCGCTCTCTGGTTCACTTCAAGGTGTGATAAAGTGTCTGATTTTAAGTAGAGTACTGCATTCGCAAAAGTGAGGCCTGGAACCAATACTCCTTTCCACATTCCTCTCATTACTTCATATATATTACACCCCCCACAGAGCGCTGTCCTCTATTCTTAAGCTGCTCCTCATGATTTCTTAAATAGTTGTCTCCTCCGATTATCCACACTCCCAAATATTTATATTCCTTCACTCTGGGTGATTCGCCATTCTGGATTGACACTGCGGCAATGTTAGTGTCATTGAAAACCATTATTCCTGATTTTCCCGTGCTAAAATTTAACCCGAGGTCTGCGGCTTCCTGGCCACTAATCTTTATGAGTCGTTGCATATCGCTCTAATTATCAGCTAAAAGAACAATGTCGTCTGCGTATAACATTCCCGGAATACGTTGTTTTACCGCTTCGCCTTGCCACATATATGTTAAGTTGAAATCTAACTGACTTTCTTCCAGTTTCTTTTCTAACCATACCACGTAAATCATAAGCAGTATTGGGCTCAAAGGGCATCCCTGTTTCAGCCCTCGACGGGTGTTGACCTGCTGTGCGCATTTCTGCCCTTCCCAGGTCAGGTGCACTCAATTATCTTTACAGATTGCTTTAAGGAACTGTATTAACTCGGCATCTAAGCCCTGGAGTTTCGGCACCCTCCACAGCTGTTCTCTGTTTACGTTTTCATATGCCTCTTTAACGTCCGAGAACGTAATTTCCGAGAACAGATTTCATTTTCTTCCATCCATGCTTGAATTTGATTGTGTCGCCTGCAATACGAATCTACACACCATTGACGTTACTGTGAGTGGTCTGTAGGAATCAATACTGGCTTTGTTGCCTCTGCCTTTATATATTTAATTCACCCTAGTTTCTAGCCAGTCATCGGGTACTTGCTTGGTTTGTATCATCTTATCTATTTCCCTCATAAAGGATGCCTTACGTTTTGGTCAAAGCAGCTTTATCGGCTGCATTGATTTGATTGATTGTAAGGTTTAACGCGCCGAAAAAACGCAGGCGATGAGGCGCACCGTAGTGGAGGGCTCCGGATTAATTTTGACCACCTGGGGATCTTTAACGTGCGCTGAAATCTCCATCAGAAAAGCGGCCGCTGCGGCCGGGAATCGAACCCGCGTCCTCGTGCTCAGCAGAGCAACGCCTTAGCCACTGAGCCACCGCGGCGGGTTTATCGGCTGCATTGGTATTCCGCCCGAGCCCCCTGCTGTTGGAGGGGAGGGGGGGAAGGGGGGGGGTACCTATTGCTCTGCTTTTCAGTGCGCAAGCACTTTCGCGTCCGCTACTGGGGTTTAGCGGCGGTGATGGCGACGGCCACGGCAATCACGTCGTAACCGAGCGAGCGAAGGCAGAAAGAAAACAGCGGAGAAAAATGAGGCGAAAGCATGCGAAGGAGGGCAGTAAATATTTCTATGGACCAGAACGGTATGCTGAGCCCGCACGAGATGCTCGTCGGAGTGTCTGGCAAAATTGTCAGGGGGAGGGCGGCACGCGCTGCTGTGGCGCCATCTCTCTCACTGCCTCCCCCTCACACTTTCGGCCGATGCTACTGCTCCGTGCGTGGCCCATCCGAACCATGTGACGGGAGGTTCAAGCACGATTTGCAGCAACATGATCGCCGGCGGCGGCGACGCGCTGCGAGATAGTAGCATAGAGTGCCTCGATGCGCGCGCCCCCGCTCAGCGGAGCGCGCGAGCATCAAGGCACCCTATAGTAGCACAGTAGCGCGCGCCGCCGTGCGTTCGCTGATAACGCGATCGCTTCATGGTTGGTTGGTTGAACTTTATTTGAGCCCATAGAGGGGTCACCATCGAGGCGGCCGATGGGGCGGTCCCCTATTCTCGGGGCCCGTATGCTTCCAGCACCTCTAGGCCCCGAGCCACGAGGGCTATGTGGGTCGGCACGGTAGGGCTGGACCGCAAGATCTCTCATCGCTCTTTGGGTGAAGGGTTTGGTGAGGTGAGGGAGGTGGGTGGCGGTGGAATCTGTGGGATGGGGGTCTTGAGGGACGTGCACTCTGCAATGACGTGACGCAGAGTGCCTCTTTCTTGTTTGCAGAATGGGCATGTATCATCATACCGATTTGGAAACATTTTATGTAGCATTGTTGGATGTACTAATGACCCTGCCTGTATCCTTCGTAGTATTGTTTGCTCTTTTCGTGAAGATGGCAGTTCGCGCTGCGCCCAAATTTCGCAATCGTCAGTGCATTTTTTTTTTTCGAATCACGGTTGCTCAAATTTATTTCCCTTTCCGCAGTCTTCTGTGGCGCTGTTGTTACCAGTGTAGGTTTCACTTCCCCCATTTCCCTAAACTCGATTTCACTAATCACTCGATGAATATGCGCCAACGTGGGCTCTCCTTCGAAATGTTTCTCCTCCTCATAAATCAAGAATTTTTTATGGACATCGCCTTTTGAGCTTACTTATTTTACATGGCGCCAAACTTTCTTAGGTGCGCTTTTGTCCTTCTTCCGTATTTCTGCCATCCATTGTTTGCTTTTTTGCTTGATCTTTGCTTGCACCATTTTCTGCACTCCTAGTTCTTGCTCCCGATAGCTATCACATTTTTCCCTCACTATACCTCCGGTTCCATACCAACTCTCTTTGCCTCTCTATGTTCTCTCGACGCCTTTTTCCGCTGGTTAGCCTCTTCTATTTCGTGATTCCACCAGCATCTCGGCTTTCTTTTCCTGATAATTTCATCGTGATCCCAATTTTTTCCTTGGTACTTAATGATTTCGTCTTCCATCACATCACATCAGCGATGATCTTTAACAGTTCATTGTTCAAATTAGTGCCTCCGGCTGCACCGATTTCTACATTCGTTTGAGTTGCGCCTCCAAAGTGCAAGGTAAGCCGCTTGTGGTCGCTTCCTAAGCTGTCTGTTCCGTTTTCATCTATCCTAATTTCCCGCAACCTTTCGTATACTGTCTCGGAGACTTATATATTCTATGCTGGACTGTCTGTTTCCGCTTTCCCATGTTATTTGTCTGTTACGCTTGTTTTTTTTTTTTTGTGTGTGTGTGTGTGTGTGTGTGTGTGTGTGTGTGTGTGTGTGTGTGTGTGCGTGTGTGTGTGTGTGTGTGCGTGTGTGTGTGTGTGTGTGTGTGTGTGTGTGTGTGTGTGTGTGTGTGTGTGTGCGTGTGTGTATGTGTGTGTGTTTACCATTACTGTCCGGTTTTCCTGACATACATCTATCACTGAAGAGCTATTGTGATCCATCCGTCCAAATCTTCTATGTAGATGCACTCACATCTTCAACTAAGATTATTTCACCTGAATTTTTGAACTTGTTCATATCTTTTCTCAGACAGTTCACCATTTCCTCATTTTTCTCCGTAACTACGTAGCCATTCCACAGATACACAACTCCTAACAATGTATTTTTCCCCGCTATCGTGTCTTTAACCCATAGATGCTCTTTACAGCTTTCATGCACTCTCTGTCAGTCGGTCCCTTGTTTAGTAAGCATGCCAACGCCTCCCATTCTCTTCATTTTTGTGGTCCTGTTGTATCATTTGCCACAAGGGCTAATTCGGGGGAGGGGTGGTGACCGAGGGAAGAAGGCATTGGTCGGCAGAACAGAAAAAACTCACTCAAACTCAATCACTATTTTTTTCATTAACGCTGTACTCAATCAAACTCAGACTCAAAACGCTCGTCTGTTCTCAAAATCACTCATACTCACTCATCACATACTCATTTGAAATCGTACTCACTTGTACTCAAACTCATTTGTCCTCACGAGTATTCATACTCAATCTGAACTCATGAGTACTCCATCTGTTATCGTGAGTACTCAATCTTCTATACTCATGAGTACTCAATTTATACTCATGAGTACTCGATCTGTACTCATGAGTACTCAATCTGTACTCATGAGTACTACTCACAATTCATGAGTACTCAATCTGTACTCATGAGTACTCAATCTGTATTCATGAGTACTACTCACAAACACGCAACTGAATACTCAATACCCCCAGGTACAATTAAGTGTCCGCGTAGATTGACTTCCGTTCGTATCCAGATCACTATCTCCTTATTCGCAGTTGCTCGATGCTGGCGTTTGTTTTTGGTTAAGTCTCCTGCCACGCGCGTGGCACGAGCTGCGCCCCCCTGGCAACAGCTGCTGCCACGCAGAAGTGACGTCAAGCTAAAATAATCACGTGACTTCCTGTGACGTCACAGAACAAACGTCATATTTACGTCGTTTGACGACGGCAGCCGGGTGTTCGCGTCTTGGGTCCCGATGTTCTCTGCCCGTGGTTCGAATGGCAGGCCTGACGCATCGTTACGTCCTTATCTCCCTGTACAGCGGCTGCCTCGCGGCGCTTTTTTCTTGTTGGGAGGTGTGCTTGTAATTATTTAGATCGGGTATTTTTTGTGAACTTGGCTGTTGCACGTCTTGGTAAGCCTAACGCATTGTTTTCTACGCGCTGCTTCGCCCCTCTTTTTACACGCTCCTAGAACTGTACTGTTGTCGCTTAATATTTTGTAAGCTTCACGTTGTTTTGCAGTTCGCGTGCTATCGGCTTTACGTGCCTGCATTTGTTGTCTACTTGTGCCTCGCTTCTTCCATGCCAAGCCTTGTGTTCTGATTCTGGAGTGGTGGCTCAATTATAAAACGTGGGGATCAGTATTTTCCATCGCGTCGCGCCGTGGCGAGCGACGTAGTGTCAGCGTGTGCACGAATCGAGTGTCGTCAGGTAGCGCACGGCATCATCGAACGCAATCCGACTCGCATGTAGCTTCTGCAATTTTTCCCCCGGGGCAGTAGTACTGTCGCCGAGAAATGTATCCTGACTATTCCGCAGAAACGATCTGTGCACGTGGCGCTGCAGAATCCGTGCAGGGAGCGCAGCTTCACTTCCGTGGGTGGAGCCCAACTGCCCGTCCAAAGATATATCTATTCAAGATACCACTGAAACCATTCGCTGACTGGCTGGCTTCTTGTGCAAGGAGGCTCAAGCTCCAACTGTGCAAGCATGGGAGAAGTGCAGCCGATAAGATCGCCGTGTGAGCCAAGTTTGGAACTTCTGCTATTAGTCCTTTAAAAGTCTCGTGTGCATAAGGTTAACAAGTGACAATTCAGTTATTCATCTATGCTCAGATTTGTTGCTTAGAGTAACATTGTGCTTTCAACTTAGGAAGTCTTAATCAAATGATAGGCAAGGCTTAAAATTACTGCTTGGCTTTTGTTTCCCTTTCCTTTGCTCCAGTACCTTTCGCCTCCTCTAACCTGGTTAGGCAACAGAACTTCCTCCTGCATCTGCTTTGAGTATGTATTTTGATAGGCTCGTTCCTTCTTTACTCTTGTGTTTGGCTTGGTTGGAATTTAACATAACCAGCCACAATACTTTCATTCACTCTCAGCAGGATGGGCTAATGATGATGAGAGCTTATCTCGGAGGCTTGCAGTCTATGCACAAATTCCAAGTGGCTGTGACATCTATATGCCCATCCCAAGCACTCTGCGGAGTTCAACTTGACACTAATGCTTGTATTCGCAACTGGTGAAGCGTGCTTAAGCGTCTACTGTCAAAGCCTTTGGGGTAGTGAACAGGAAGAGTTTCCAATTGTGAGGGACGTTTCACATTCTATTGCTTTTTAACTCCGCACTGTGTAAACTGTTTTGGAAAATTGCTCAAGTGAATTTACTTTGTGGTAAGGGGCATTATAAAATGTCCCACATTTCGTTCACAATGATGCAAGTCTCGTCAGAAGCCAGCTGCTCGAAAACACATTCACGGGTTGTGTGTTGTGTGCCCATTAGCTGTTTCTTTTTCTTCCACAAAACGGGCACTTAAACAATCCTTTAAGCCAACAGGCTTAAAAAATAGTTCATCAAGTACAACTTCGGGGTAATGGTTGGTGTCGAGCGTGACATTGCCCACTCCCGAGAGTACTTCTTAATACCTTGTGCAAGAACTGGAGCCAAGGCCACGTGCGTGGATGTGAATGCCTGTCGGTGTTTGTGAAAGTTGCAGTACAGCTGGAAGGTGTATGGATCATGGGTGGCTTTAACAATAAAATGACTGCTGAACGTACTTTTGCTCTGGTATCAATGAGCAGCATGTGAGCATTGATAAGTGCTTCACTGTTGACATTTTTGTTACACAAAAGCAGGCCATGTTAAGGCCCCCTGGCAAATATTCATGAAAACACTGGACCAAAAAGCTGCCAACACATGGAAACCATGTTGATCACGGCACCTTTCCTAGTACTTCAGTACCGTTTATCACGCTGCGTTTTTTTTCCCCTCAACTAGTAAACTATCCCAGCGTTGCACCTTAAGCCAGAAATCAAACACTTGCTTGTCAATGACAAGTGATCTGCCAAACTTCCGTGTCTATGCAAAAAGTGAGTAGCTCTACTTTCTGTGCACTGTTTGTGCTGTGAAGCTCCATTTCTAAACAAAATGCCAGGGTTCTTCTGGAAGATGCACAGCATTAAAACCTCAACAAAAAAGGAATAAGCAAGCGATACTCTCTTGCACTACACTAGAGTCCTGCGGGAAAGCCAAACCAGCTAGTGATCTTTTTCTACAAAGCGCTGCAGACGAGCCAAGAAAAAGATTCCTTTTTGCGGACACCAAAGCTACGCTGGAAAGCCAAAATGTGTGGTGTCTGTTACTGCAGATTAGCTGCAAGACAAGCATGTTCACGCAAAGATTTATGAACCAGGCTGGCGGGGTAAAAAATCATTGAATGAGGTTACAACAAAATGTGTTATGAAAAATGATATAATACTGTTTGCTATAAATAGCAATTAAAGGTATAAAATGGTTTTGACACTAGTTAAGTGGCCTGTTGGAAATCATTGGCAAAACCTAAAGAACAACATTTCATACAGCTGCAAATGTGAAATAGCAAAGCGTGGTTGGGGCCTGAATTCAGCAGGCATGCTCCAGCTGAGAATGTATAATTGCAGAGCAAAATAATTATAAAGGCCTAGGGAAAAGGTGAGCTTAGTTGAGTTACCCACCAAGGTAACTCAAGAAGCAACATGGGAAGCTTTATTTTCCCTGATTTAAGTTTATCAGCACTGAGCTTCATGTTCTGCATGTCCCATTGAAGAATGTTACACCTGCATGCACTCGGCACATCACATTTTACGGTATAACACAGTTTACTTCGAACATAGGTAAATAAGAGAATATTGCATAAGCAGTTCATTTATACGTGAAATAGAAACAGCAGGGTTTTTAAAACGAAGCCCGTAAGTGTGCTGAATGAAAGGGACCAATGATGAGTTTATGTTGTTACTAATAACAAATTTCAACGACCTTGTCTGAAACAAACCCTTCTATGGAGGGACTGTGTGTAATCATAAGATTTTTTTTATAAAAGGTTGTAAATGCCCTGTAAATGTATGTCAAAAGGTATTTTAACGCCCTAGTCGTGGCCTGTGAGTCATCGGCGCTTTTTTCTGGTGTTTAGATGATCAAGGGCTGTTGTACGGGATCCACCTTCTCTTCTCACTTTGGTCACCATCTTTCTTAGTCACTGCATTCATGTGCTTGGTCAGGGAGCTAGCAAGCGAGGACGACAGTCGGCACCAACTATCAGCCGAGTTCCTTCAGGCTGGGACAATTGCTGGAGAGGCTAAACAATGTTTTTAAAATCCCTAACTGAGAGCTTTCACTTTTTGTTTTGTTAAAGAACATTTAGGCAACCCTTCAAGAACTGTCCGAAATAACAAAATGACTATTGTGCCCGTTAAATAGTTAATCTACGCACAGTGAACGATGGCATAAAATCTATCAATGCGAACCTACCCTTTGAACCTGCTTAATATTTAGCAGAGACTCACTCCATTCATTAGCTGTTTTATGGCACTGTGGGTGGGCTACTGGTTTCCACCTATGGAGCGTGTGGGCCGCGCTAGTTTCCAGTCGTCCTGTCAAATGTTTTTGGAGACTAGCACTACCCTGCAGTGTACGAGCCATGGATTCCTTGGGTTGGCCATGTGAAATTCTAGTGAATCGTTACAAGCCACCAAAGAAAGTGAGCATTTGTTTATCGACCACTGTTTTGTGGCCACGAAAAGTTTCGTTCATTAATTAAAAAGACTAACAAATGACATCAATTTTATTGCAAACTTCAAACAAAACTGGTATTACAGAAAATGTGTAAAGCAGCTGGAGCTCCATAGCCACTTTCCAGCTATTTCTCCATGCCATCAGAGAATCTTGTTTGTGCGACTAACAGATACCGACCTATTCCACTGCAAAGAAACATAACTGGGCGATTGTAGTGGGGCCTCTAGTTCCGTTTGATCATATCACTTGAGTGTTTACGTACAGTTAACATACTGATGACTGTGTTTATAGTGCATGCACATATAACATCAATGTAGTTTGAAATTGGGATCTTTTTCACCATTTCTTTTTGTTAAATTCGCCCCATGACAGCCTTGACGTTTGCCTATCAATTACATTTGCAGCATGCTCGCTGCTTATACCTGTTTACACTAACAATCCGTAGATGCTTTCACGTTCCAGGCACATCTTAAGATTCTCTTTGACGTTGCTTATTGAGCCTGTGCAGAACCCATAGGTTTTCATATGCTGGAGTGCATGTAGGTGTATTAGACATGATGGCCGGCCAAGCGTACACCCTTCCTATTACCGTCTGTACAGCCTCTTCTCTGACCCTATCGTCTGGGTGTGTGTCCTGAATTAACTTCCTTTGCATGAGGGACTCAGTCAAGTCTGGCCAACATAGCGTACACCACGGTACAGTGAGACGTGAAAGTTATATCAGTGCAGTGCCAGTGGCTATGAGATGAAGCGTCTAGCTAGTCTACCTTTTGAAGGTCGCAGGTCCTAAACTGTCGTAGAATCATGTATTCTACTACGAAATCTTTGGTTTCTACTAGGAAATCTTTTTAAGCGCTGAATATCACGCAATTATGATCCTTGTGGCGCATGCTCACAAGACTTTTCGGCTCATAAAACGTATCGTGGGTGTAAAACAAATTTTAAGCTACAATTTCGCCCACTAGAAAATAAGAACTTCCCGATTTTCGGAAGTTTTCCTTGCTAATATTTCAGAAGAGGAGATCTACTGCAGTGGTACGTACGTGGTACATGTGTGGGGACACCAAAGATTACCTTTCCTATTCTTGGCGCAATTGTCTGTAATTGTAATGCGCACATGTGCCTAGTAAAAAACGGTTGCCGCCACTACCCTTCGTCCTCGGCACTGTACATTCTGATTATCTTTTGGCGCTGCTAAGTTGTCTTCATTTCGAGAACACACACCGCGATTTCAGGTCGCATTCTGGACTTGCCGTGGTGCAAACTGTTGATAGCAGATGCCGCCGCGCCGACATGCGTCGGAAGGTTCACAGAATTACGCTCGGACGGTGTCTTTTCTTGTGTGGAACGTAGCTTGTTCGAACGGGGCCAGTCGGCTGTGCGATGTCGTCTCACGCTGAAACTGTACGCAGGTACCATCGGCGTACACCAAGCATAACCAAGCGGTCACAGGTCAACATTACTCGAGAGCGGCTATTTTGCTGCGGTCTGGAAAGGCTGGCTGGGTCCCCACGCAATACATAATCACAAGCAACTTTCTCACGTTTTCAGATAGTGCTTCTAACAATATGAACTCCGGTTTATCTACGTTGTCGGCCCGAGAAAATCGGAGCTTCGTCATGCTTTCGGATACGCGACTCCATGTACGCGATAGGTGGTGGTGGTGGTAAACTTTATTCACAAAGGTAGAAAGAGGGGGTGGAGTCAAGGGTGGAATCCTATTTCCAGGACTCCAGTGGCGAAAGCCCCTAGCTTGGCTCTTTCCAGCAGTTCTCGCTGACTGGAGAGGTCCGAGCTGGACAGTGCCGCTTCCCAGGACCTATTGATGTCTGGTAGTTGTTCTGGCCATATGGTCGGGCAGTTCATATAGTGGGAAAGAGGTCTGCCTTCTGACTGGAGAGGTCCTGCTGGACAGTGCCGCTTCCAGGACTCTATTAGTTGTTCTGTTGCCAGTATGGTCGGGCAGTTCCATGTAGTGTGGAAGAGGTCTGCCTTCTGATGGCATTTCTGGCATTCTTCGTTATACTTATCCGGAACATGAGCGCTAATCTAGACTTATGTGGGTAGGTATTTGTCTGAATTTTCCTAAGATTTCTGGCCTCCTCTGCGTCTAGTAGAAGATGAGGTGTCGGCATTGTTTTTCTGCTTAGTCGGCATAACCGGAGTCGGTCGGTAGCCGCACTGTATGGAGGAAGGGCGTATAATGCTCAGTCTCCCCGTGGTCCATGATTTGCCTCGCGAGGGAGTCCGCTTTTTCATTTCCTTCCAGTCCCTGATGGGCCGGGGTCCATAATATTTTGTGTTTGCTTTTCGGTGTCAGAGGCATTATATTCTTTGCTGTTTTAGGAATTATTCCGCAAATTAGGTTTCTAATTGCTCTCGTGGAGTCAGTAATTATGGTGAGATTTTTCTTTTTGTGCTCGCCCCCCCTTATGGCCATTAGGATGGCGGTGGTTTCGCGGCTTCTTGTATGCTTCTGTTTGTTGCTCATTAAGAAGTCTAGAGAGCTTTCCCGTCGCAGTTGACTACCACCGCTGAGGCGTTGCCACGGCTGTTAGTTGCCGCATCGTGGTAACCTGCGTCCAGGTCTTTGCCGTATGTCTTCCTTATGTATCTTGTTCGGGCTAGTCTTCTTCCTTTGTTGTATGTGGGATTCAGTTTTTCGGGGAAATCGGTGCAATTTTGAGGCTTGCTCTTATGTTGAGGAGAAAGTTCTGTCGTTCTCTGGATGTACTCTGAACTGGACTGAGTACCCGGCTCTTCTCAGTATTTCTCTTCCAGTCTTGTATTCAGTAGTCGTTCTTTCTGGGCTTCTAGGAGAGTCTCTGTGACCTCCCAAAGGTGTTGCACTACTCCCAACTTGTAGAATTTCTCATTTGAGGTGTATATGGGAAGACCGAGAGCTGCCTTGTAGGCAGTTCTGATGAGTGCGTCGACCCCTCATGTTGATTTGCGTCAGATGTGGTGGTACGGTAAGCTGTAAGTAATTCTACTCATGATTAATGCTTGCACCAGCTTGAGAGTGTCTTCTTCTCTCATGCCTTTTCTTGTTCTTGTGATTCTTCGGATGGCTCTAGCCACTGTTGTGCTGTTTTCTTTAGCTTGTCCGAGGTGGTGGTGGCCTTGTTGTCGTTTTGTATGTGCATGCCTAATATTCCTATCGTCGGTTTGAAGAGAATGTTTTGGTTGTCAATTACTATGCTTCCAGAGGGAATTTCCTCTTTGGAGGGTCTTATTCTAATGAGTTCAGTTTTTCCGGGGCACATTTTAGGCCATTTCTTCGTATTGGCTCTTGTAGCTCGTTGATTGTTTCTTGTAGGATCAGTTTTTCTGAGAGGGTTCCACTTTTGGTCCAGATGGTGATGTCATCTGCGTAGATTGATTTGGCCGATGTGTTCTTTCTCTTCTAATTTCTTGGCTATTTCAATCATTGTCAGGTTGAACAGCACTGGGCAGATGATGGCCCCTTGTGGAGTTCCCCTGTAGGCATTTCGAAAGGTTCGATCTAGTGTTTCCAATGCCAATCGTGGACTGTTCTGTTTGACAGGAAGTTTTCTGATGTAATCATAAACTTTCTTGCCAGCATCCTGCCTTTTCAGCTGCCTTCAATATTGCCTCATGCGATACGTAGTCAAATGCCCCTTTCAGGTCCAGGGCTAATACAATTTGATCGTAGTCGTCATTGCGATTGAGGATGTCGTGTCCCAGCTGTAGAAAGGCATCTTGAGTGGATAGTCCACTGCAGGAAACCAATCATACAGTGTGGAAACATGTTGTTTTCCTCCAAGTGCTTTTGAAGCCTTGTCGTGATAATTCTTTCGTACACCTTTCCTACGCAAGAGGTTAGTGATATGGGTCGTAGATTTTCAATAGCCGGTGGCTTCCCCTGGTTTGGGTATGTCGTAATTCTCGAGTGTTTCCATTGCATAGGTAATCGGTTCGGCTTCCATAGCTTTTCATTTATGTATGCAGCTAATGCTTCCAGTTGTGAGTCATTTAGGGTTCCTGAGTATGTTATTGTCAATTCCATCTTCTCCTGGCGCACTCTTTCGTTTGCTGGCAAGGATGGCTTGATATCACTTCTTCTTTTGTGATGTCACTGTCGAGCTTTGCATTTTGGGAACCTCGGTATTCTCTTGTAGTGAGTGGAATTTTCGCGTTCAGTTCAAATCTGTCTTTTAGGGCCTCTAATTAGTTCCTCGTTGGTGCCTTCGAAACCTTTGGCTACTCTGTTGATGTTGTGTCCGGTTCTCCCTTCTTGTTGTCTCCGGATTGAGCATACCATTAATTATTGCCCGCTGTCTTCGAGGTATTTAGGGTATTCTTGAGTGTGTCCACAGAAGTCTTGCCAATTCTGATTCGCGAGTTGTATCGCGTACTTCCTAGCTAGATTCGTGATCTTTTTAATTCTTGCTGTTAGCTTCTTGTTGTGTCTTTTCTTTTTCCATCGCTTAGTTAGCTTTTGTTTCTTGTTCATAGACTGATCAGATAGTTTTTCGACACACAGGTATTCGTTCTCTTGTCCAAATTTCTTGGTGGACTCTTTAAGAGCTTCTCTTATGTTGATGACACCAGATGTCTGTCTTCTAATTTCTTCTTTTTCTCTTAGCTTTTTTCGAAAAACGTCCCAAATAGTGATCTTTTGTTTTCTTGCCTTGCTTCTAAAGTTGTCCTGATTTCGTCCTGATCTCTACGATATCGTGATCGCTGCCGAGATTCTCACCCGTATTTGTCCAGGCCGTGAGTCTGTCCTTGGTGGGCACAATGGTCAAGTCAGGGCATGTATCTTTGAATCTGTGGGTACCCGTTCTGGTGGGGGGGTATGCCGTATCATTGATCGTTTGGATATTTAGATATTCCATAGTATCAATTAAATTTCTTCCTTTTACGGAGTTGTAGTTGTACTTCCATTCAGTATGTGGAGCGTTCATGTCTCCCAAGATTATGATGTTATTGTTGTATCCTCTGAGACTAGTTTGCACCTTTACTTCTTGCAGGCATATGACGTCCGGTTTCAGTTCTATGGTGCTTATGTACGTTTCTAACGAGTATTTCTTATTACGTAGGCTTCTACAATTCCATTGCCATATTAAAAATTGTTCTTGGATTTGCTGCCGTCTATAGGTCATCTTCTGAGTCTGTGTCATCTGGTTTCCGCGTCCATTTGGCTTGGGTCGTTTTCAATGATTATTGTTTTGGATTTTTGCTCGCTCGTGTGTCATCGAGCTTCCGCTTATTAGCCTGTTCTAATTGTTTCTTCGCCTGCTCCATTGGGATTTGTGCATTCTCTTCTCCTATGGCTTTGTTCTAATTCAAGAGGATGTTTTAAAACTGAACTTCTATTTCTATTTAAATTCTTGAATTTTCCTGTTCATTCGACTAATTAGATTGTCGTCCAGTACTGCTGTGGTTCGAGCGCCCGATGTGGAGGGTTCAGTTTCTGTTTGGGTTGGGTTTTCCTTCTGATCTCTCGTAGTTCTCCAATTTCTTCCTTAGATTACATTTTCGGCCTTAATGTCTAATATAAGTTCCTTGAGAGCTGCAATTTCATCCTTATATTTGTTTTGCTTGGGCATTTTGCGTTTATGACAAATATAGTCCTGGGAAGCTGCATCTGCCCAGCTCACCTTAGTTCTGTCGTCTTCTTTGCTTCTCTTCTTCTTGAGGGCCTTGGTCCCAGAACCCTTGGGTTTCCCTTGGCTCGTTGGTCCTCTCGGTCTTCTGGCTCCGGGTGGTGTTCCATCTCTGGCCACTCGTCATTGAACCATCTTGGTCTGCTTTGCTTCGTTGAAATGTTGCTTCTGTTGCCTGGTGGGATTCTGGGGCTACGGAATTTCAGCTCGCATTCCTTTGGAGCCCATGTGGTGTTCCTTTTTGCACAGCGCACATTTGGGCGTGCACTTGTGGTCTTTCGCAGGGTTTTCTTCTCCGCATGATGAGCAGATGTTGGCGTTGGGTTCTGGGCATACGTCGGCTCTGTGCCCCGTTTTTCTGCATATTTGGCAGACCAGCCTTGTAGCCTTGTATAGGTGGCACGTCATTTCCCCTCCGTAAAAGTAGACGGCGCGGGGAACCGTGTTGCCCTCGAAGGCGACAAGAGCGGTGGTCGATTTGCCCAGCATGCGAGCGAACACGATCTTGGTTGTCGATGGTCCATGCGCAGGCCGTCCAGAAGTTCATCTGAGGTAGTGCCAGGAGCAAAGCCGTGAACGACACCTTTAACTTCTTGTTCGGAGTAAGCCACGTACAAGTTTACATCATGCTTTTTTTCTCCGATGGTCAGGGTTTCTATGGTTCTAAATTCGTTAGCGGCTTCTTGGTTCGGTGTGCTAACCAAGATGATGTTGGAAGTCCACTTCGGTCTTACTATGGCCTCTTGAAGGTTCTTCACCCCACTGGGGCATGCTCTCGCTATAGCTTGGGTGATTTGGGGCACCGTGAACGAACGTATTGGTATTCCCTTAGGTCTAATGACGATTTTAAAGTCCTGCTCTTTATCGTCGGTTCTCTGTATTGGGGTTCTTGTCGTGTCGTTCGTCTTGTCCAAATCTTTGGCTCTAATTTCTTCCACTTCATCGCTTCCGTAGCCGAGGCGGGATGTGCTGAATTCTTGTTCTTGTAGGCAGGCTTCATCGGAGCACCGAGCTCGCCAGCGTTGCGCGGCGGGGTGCCAGCGCACGTGGGCGACGGCCGGGCTGAGGCGTTCGGTCTGGAAGCAGGTTGTGGCGTGTTCTTCTTTCTTCCGAAAACCGCCGAAAAAGCTTCTATGGTTTCAAAACTATTTCGTTGGACGTGGTCCTGAGGTCCTCTTGAGGTCGCCAACCCATATATTTCGGTTGGAAGAGTGAGATTTCGCTCGATTCCAGCGGATTCGTCGGGAGCACACGAGCAACACGTCCGCTAGCCCAGGATGAGCGCAGAGGATTCCAAAACACACCGATGATGATGATAGCGTGGACGATGATGTGCGCGGCGAGCGAAGCTGGTGGCACATAGCATCAGGCGCATAGCCACTGAAGAGAATGTCCACATACGGCTGTAATGTCTGCCTTATTCATAGCTTACAACATTTCTCTCGGGGCTGAAGTGGCCGACTCGGGCGCTTAAGGCGGATTCCGGGAGTTGAAAGGCTTCAGCCGGGAAACGTGTACAACTTCAGTGCCGCGACAACGGCGGTCGGTGACAGTAGAGGTGGGCGTAACGCGGTAATTTACCGGTGAAGTCTGTTCCTGGATAGTGTAAGGGCCTACGAAGCGGGGAAGGAACTTCTCGCATAGTCCTGGGGTCCGGAGCGGAGTGGAAAGTAAGACCTGATCGCCGGCTCTAAACGAGACAACGCGGTGCGAAGCGTCGTAGTTTGACTTGCGGTCTTCCTGTGAGGCTGTCGTCCTGAGGACGAGCGAGATGGCGGCTATAAGACAGGCGAGAAATAAAGTCATCGATACTGTTGGATGCAGAGGCCACAGGCTTAGTCAAGAAAGAATTATCGAGAACAGTTGAAGGCGGGCGCCCATGGACAAGAAAAAATGGCGAAAAATCCCGCGGTACGTTGAACCCCTGTAATATAGACGTAGCTGACGAAGGGGAGAATCACGTCCCCATTTTTATAGTCAGGCTGAATGTAACAGGAAATCATCTCCGAGAGCGTGCGATGAAAACGTTCGGTCAAACCATTAGTTTGAGGGTGGTAGCTGGACGTGGTTCTATGTACAGTTTTGGTGACGCGAAGAACTTCTGCAAGCACGGCCGAAAGAAATACCCGGCCTCGGTCACTAAGAAGCACTTTGGGCGGTCCATGTCGCAGAAATATCGCCTTCAAAAAGAATGCTGCCACCTCTAAAGCGCAGCCCGTGCGAATAGGAGCTGTTTCCGCGTATCGTGTCAAGTGGTCCACTGCGGTAATGATCCACCGATGTCCAGCCGAAGTGACGGGTAGAGGACCGTATAGATCGATGCCAACGACTTCGAAAGGAGAGGAGGGGCACGGCAGTGGTTGGAGTGTGCCTGCAGGTCCCGAAGTCGAACGTTTGCGGTGCTGACACAATACGCACGATGCAACGTGTTTGGCAACAGAGGTGGATAGGCCGGGCCAGAAGAAGCGGCTCTTGATACGATCATAAGTTTTGTGGAAGGCAAGGTGGCCCGCGGTAGCGTCGTCGTGAAATGTCTCTAAAATTTTGCGTTGGAGGGCAACGGGGAATGACGGGCACCCATCTGTCGCCTGTTGGGTGGTTGTTGTACCGGTAAAGGTTCCATTACTGAGTTGAAATTGGCGGACATGGCGGCGTGAACGACTATGGCGTGGTTGAGCGGAACAGTCTAACAGGTCAATGAGGTTGCGGCAGTAAGTGTCGGACCTTTGCTGAGAGGCCAATTCAGGAAGTGGTTCCGTGCAAGTGTCCACAGCGGCAATCCGTAAGGCTGTCGTTGATTCAGAAAGCGCTTGAATGTCATCTTGAGCGGGGGATAACGGGCAGCGTGAAAGAGCATCTGCATTCCGTGCTTTTTCCAGTCTTGTAGACGACGGTGAAGCTGTACTCTTGTAAACGGAGTACCCAACGGCCTAGCCGCCCGGTCAAGTTCTTTAGGGAAGATATCCAACAAAGCGCGTGATGGTCCGTGACCACAGTGACGCCCGTACAGATATGGACGAAACTTTTGAACTGCCCAAACTACAGCGAGGCACTCCTGCTCGGTTATTCTGTAATTTTTCTCGGCAGGTGTCAACGTCCGGCTGGCGTAGGCAATTACCTGCTCAACAGAAGATGTCCTGCGCTGAGGTTAGGGCACACTTCAGCTTATGAAAGGCAGACCACGGAAATCGTGTGGCAGAAGACGGCAGTTTATGTAGAGGGGAAGCGAATGAAGCGAAGTTTCGAATGAAGCGGCGGAAGGAGGAGGCCAATCCTAAGAAGCTGCGAAGTTCTTTTTGACGGTTTCGGCGAGAAAAAATTAGTACGGCATTGATTTTGTCAGGGTCGGGCCGGATTCCTTGTTTGCTCACCATGTGACCTAATACCTTGATTGACTTGCTTGCAAAGTGGAATTTCTTTGGGTTAAGGGTCAGGCCGGCGTTTGAAAGGCAAATTAACACTTCGTTAAGCCGACGGAGATGTTCGGGAAAAGTAGAAGAAAATACGACTATGTCGTCAAGGTAACATAGGCACGTCTTCCACTTTAGGCCGCGTAAAACCGTATCGATCATGTGTTCAAATGTGGCCGGAGCGTTACACAACCCGAACGGCATTACGTTAAATTCGTAAAGACCGTGAGGCGTGGTGAAAGCTGTTTTTTCTTTGTATTGCTCGTGCATGGGCATTTGCCAGCATCCCGATCTCAAATCCAGACTGGAGAAGTATTCGGCTCGTTGCAAGGTGTCCAAAGCATCATCAATTCTAGGCATCGGATAGGAATCTTTCCGAGTTATGTTGTTAAGCGACCGGTAATCCACATAAAATCGTACAGATCCGTACTTCTTCTGGACTAGAACAACGGGTGATGAACCAGGAGCTGGTTGAATGACGAACTATGTTTTTCGTCAGCATGTCGTTGACATGTTCCTGAATGATTTGACGCTCCTTCAGTGAGACGCGATACGGGCGACGTCGAATGATACACGAGCCATCTGTGTCGATTCGGTGGGTGGCTGTGGAGGTCTGCCGTAAGATGGTAGAAGAAGAATCAAATAAAATTTCGTGTTTCCCCAGAAGAGCCAATAGCATTTCCTGTAGCTCTGGGTCGAGATCCGAAATGATTGTTGCACTAATGGGAAAGGATGAAGGCTTAGTGCTCACCGATTGATCGTCCGACGTAACAGATCCCAATGATACGACATTCACTGCATCGTCGCGCGGAGCACAAGCAACGGTGGTCCCTCGGGGCAAGAAAACCGCTTCGGCTGTAGTATTCGCTGCGGCCAGAAGAGCAGTTCCCGCAGAAAAACGGACGAGGCAATGGGATATGACTACGCCATGAAGGGGGAGTTTTCCTGTCGGAGCAATGAGGACATAACCGTCGAGAACTTTGTCAAAATTAACCGAGAGTATAGTTTCTTGAGCAGGGGAAGAGTTAAGTCGCAGGACCCCACCAATCGCAAGTCTGCAGTATCCGAAACACTGGCCAGGTCTGTATCATTCATATGAATCATCGGTTCACCACAAGAAATCACAGCAGACGCCGATTTAAAAAATCCCAGCCTAATATCATTTGGTGAACGCATGATGCCAGTACTGCGAACTGAATGTGGTGTCGAATGCCGTCGATAAAAACACGAGCTGTACACAGTCCAGATGGTTGAATAGTAGCGGAGTTCGCACCTCGTACAGCCGGGCCAGAATACGAAGTTTTTACTTTTCGCAGTGGAGAACATAAACTTTCATGAATTATCGAAATGCTCGCACCAGTGTCCACAAGAGCTTCAACACTAATTCCTTCAACTAAAACTGATAACGTGTTCGACGGTCGATGAGGAGGACTTCCAGAATTCCGAAGTGACGCAGTTTCGCCCCCAGAAACTGCCGCCTTTAGTTTTCCGTGTTCTGGGAGGCAGGACGAAGGGGCGAGGTAGAGCGGCGGCGGAAGGGCGTTGGGGAAGATCGACTCGGCGGGCGGGAGCTGCGGTGCTGGTCCTGGTAGTCTGCGGGTGACGGCGAACGTTGTACGTACGGGAACCTTTGCGAATAGTAGTCGTAAGACGGTTGACTCCTGCTTTGTGGAACGGGGGAGTACGCGAGCCTTTCGTCTTGTTGGCGTCTTCGAGGGAAACGAGAGAGATACGCCCCCGGATGCCACAATAGAAGCAGGTTGGGCGGGACGACGCCAAGCAGGGTAGCCATACGCGAACTGAGGAGGACCTGGCAGAAACTGAACGGGACCAGCAGGCGGCACTTGGTGAGGATGCACATGGTCAGACCGGGTGAGCATGGGCGGTCGAGGGACAGGGGTAGACACAGGTGCCAAATGCGAACATACCGAGTCGGAGAGAGGTGTCGAAATCGGGGCATTGGAAGCATAAGGCAGCGAAGCCAATGCGGCTTGAGTTGAGCCGGGATGAATATCTGTTGCTGATGGGGAGGCCGGCATAAGGTAGGCCAGCTTTTGTTTGATCATCTCGCGCAGATCCGGAGGAGATGTCTCGCGTCGTGATTCTGAAAAGCCGAGCGGTGTCTGCACTCCCAGTTCCTCGCGGATAATTGATCTTATCAAGGAGCGCAAGTCCGCTTCATCCGTGGAAGCGCGGGTGTCCCGCTGGGTTGGCTGCACACGGAGGGACTGCAGGTCGTCGAGGCGCTGACACATCGTTACGACCTGGTTAACGCTAGTGGGGTTCTGTGCGACCAGCGCGTTAAATGCGAAGGGAGAAATTCCTTTCAGGACATGGCGCACTCGGCTGTCCTCCGTCATGTCTTTGTTGGCACGGTGCATAATGCGAGAACGTCATCAATGTAGGATGTGTACGACTCACCAGGTCTTTGTATGCACTCGTCCAATTTCTTTTTGGCGGCATCCGTACGCGTAAACGACGTGCCGAAGAATAGGCGCAGCTCGGAAGTAAATCGCTGCCAGTCAGTGAAGCCGCGCTCGTGGTTGTAGAACCACGTCTTCGCTACTTTTCTGAGGGAAAGGGAGACGTTACGGAGCTTGAAGGCATTGTCCCACCGATTGAAGGAGCTGGTTCGGTTGTATTCATCCAGCCAATCCTCGACGTCATCGCCGGGAAGCCCAGCGAACAAGGGAGGGTCCCGCTCGTGGCTGGTTAGGAAGCACGGTGGAACGGCAGAACCCGCCGCGCTGGCTGGTTCAGCTGTCATCGGCATGGCCTCTTGTGGTAGGCGACGACCTGAACGGAGCTCCAGGGGTAAGTCGGGGGTCGAGGTACAAAGGATCAGACCGCTTTACCTCTGCCACATGTGAGGCACAGGCCAGGAGTCATCGGGCACCGGTTTATTAAACTAATCCCGCAGAGAGCGACAGGCTAGCGAGCTCAGGTCGAGCACAGAGATTCCAGAACATACCGATGATGATAGTGTGGACGACGATGTGCGCGGCGAGCGAGGCTGGTGGCACATAGCATCTGGCGCATAGCCACTGAGGAGAATGTCCACATACGGCTGCTAATGTCTGCCTTAGTCATAGCTTACAATATTTTAAATCATGCAACATGCCCATATGTTAACGTCAGGTCCAGCTTGGGGTAAACAAACTTTCTCGCTGGGCAGAGAGAAAATTGTTTCAAACTTAATCCTGCAAAAATTACCTGTGTTGTGTTTTGAAACAGGCGCGGAAACCGGCCCGATCCTGACATCAAAGTCAATCCGGACGCGATTGCTGTAAAAAGGGAACTCACATTCAACCCTCACATCAAATGACTCACACAAAAATGCCTAAAAACAATGAATATTATAAAAGTTCTATCTCATCAATCCTATGGTGCAGATAAACAATTGTTTCGCCTCTATGTTGTGTTGTGTTGTGTTTTGAAACAGGCGCGGAAACCGGCCCGATCCTGACATCAAAGTCAATGCTGACGCGATTGCTGTAAAAAGGGAACTCACATTCACCCCTCACATCAAATGACTCACACAAAAATGCCTAAAAACAATGAATATTATAAAAGTTCTATCTCATCAATCCTATGGTGCAGATAAACAATTGTTCGCCTCTATGCCGTGGTGGTGGTTGTCTTCGTTGGAATACCGAAGTGTTGTGTATGGGGTCAGCCACGAAAACCGCGCTTAAAATGCTCGTCGCGGTGCTGCACTTGGGGCTTCGCCTCTCCTGTGGCGCATTCTGTGCTAGTTTGGTTCAGAGTCTTTACGCAGAGTGCAACAGATGGTGCTCAGCGCACCAGCAAACTTATGTTGACATTCTATATGCCTCTAAAATCTTATGAATGAATAGCCATCCCTTTACACCGGTTTTATAATACATCAGTAACTCAACTCTCTTTAAAACACCCATAAATTTCTTTTTCTTTCTCGCAGAGAGGAAGGGACAAAGTGACTATTCATGAGGTCTCCTTTTTAGACACTTTCAAATCATGTCGTACTGATCCTATGGCACCATGGCACCTTCGCCCCGTACTGTGTGACTTGTCTGTCCCACAATTCCATAAAAAACAGGACATAAAGAGCTATGGTTTTCAGCATTTTATGTATCTATAGGACGGATATGGAGCTGCAGACATTTTTAGTGATGCATCAAAAAATTTCACTGCAGTGTTGTGTGCTGCGGACGCACCCAATTTTAAAGCAGGTAGAGCCATGAAGCAAACACAAATATTTTACGGCAGAATCACACGGTATTTTTTTTGTAAGCCACATAGTTCAACATCCCATTCCTAAGTCCATCCATATTTACAGATGCGGTGACCGTTGTCATGCATTGTCATCCGAAAATAATCGAAAAGCACATCGTTAATCTTGTTTTCAAATTGATTATGTTAGCCTATTCTCCAAACCTTGAGGTGACAGTGTGTTGAGTTATAGGCCACTACGGCATCGGCGGAAATGAGCTGGCACATGAAATGGCTGCCATCATTGCACAAAACACGATCAACTTAACAAAACTAACAACACAGACCTCAAGCCACATATTTGGCATCAAATCGGTAAAACATGGCAAGCATATTTCAGCTAAAGACAGACAGCCAACTGCACGTATAAAACCACACTGTGGACAATACGCTACCGACCACACAACAGACACATCGAAAGTGCCTTAACCAGGTTACGGATAGGCCACACACCTGTAACACACTCACACCCGCTCACCAGATCTCCAGGACCCCTGTGTAGCAGGTGTTGGGAGGGCCTATCCGTGATACACACCCGCATTCAATGTAATGCACTCGAAATTACTGACGCAAACACTTAAAAGAACTCTACAGACAACATATTTCATTACATCCATCACCCTTTTTAGGAGATAATGCCATGTTTTATGTTCAGCGCACGTTTAGGTTTCTGTCACAGGCCCACTTCTTACAGCTCATCTCATACTATGCCTAGTATTACCCCTAGTAGTGTGCACCAGCCACATTATTTATCTTTTAACCACTCTTGGTCTTCATCTTGGCCCTGCACACCAGCCATCCTCATCGTCTTTATTTCATTTTTTGCTGTTCTCTCCAACCAATTTTAGTAGTCACCTATTCATCAAAACACTTTCTTGGCGCTCTTTGCCCTAGTTGGCCTCCCACTTAAAAGAACTCTACAGAAAAGAACTCTACAAACTCTACAGACAGATTTGGCAGCAAGGGTTGCGGCTGGACCACAACTAATCGCCGTTTGCTGCGCAGGGTTTGCGTGGGGCCTCATCGAGCGCTGCTAGCCACGTGCGATAAAGAAAGGCGAACCTGACGCAGCGGTTACCGAGGCTTCGCTTCGGCTGGACCCACGTGACTGCAACCCAGCGCCACCACTCCCGGACAGCTACAAAAGGAAGGACGCATCTGGGTTCCAGCATTTGGCAGCAAGGGTTGCGGCTGGACCACAACTAATCGCCGTTTGCTGCGCAGGGTTTGCGTGGGGCCTCATCGAGCGCTGCTAGCCACGTGCGATAAAGAAAGGCGAACCTGACGCAGCGGTTACCGAGGCTTCGCTTCGGCTGGACCCACGTGACTGCAACCCAGCGCCACCACTCCCGGACAGCTACAAAAGGAAGGACGCATCTGGGCTCCAGCATTTGGCAGCAAGGGTTGCGGCTGGACCACAACTAATCGCCGTTTGCTGCGCAGGTTTGTTGCGCTCTCTTCAGAGCTTGTTTTGTTCATCGCATACTGCCGCACCCTTTGCTGCCTTTTTGGTGCCCTTGCTACTGTTCTGTGTCTTTATGATGCCAACGAACGCTGAGCTTGCGAAGTCTGTCGATGCTTTGCAATCCGAAGTAGCGGAACTAAAAAAAAGTCTAAGCATGTTTAATGACCTATACGAAAAAATGAAAACCGAGCAGGCCACTCTCACAAAAGAAAATAAAGATCTCAGTCGCGCGAATGAGCAGTTGTCCCGTCGCGTTAGTGAACTAGAACAATATTCTCGGCTTAACAACGTAGAAATCAAGGGCGTGCCAGTGACGAAGGGTGAGAGCTGTGTCGAAATAGTCAAAGCTATTTCTGAAAAAGTAGGCTGCCCTGTGTCGGAAGCCGATTTCGATGTCGTTCATCGTGTCCCCGCAAAAGAGGGACAGAACATAATTGCCCGGTTCTGCTCACGAGCAAAAAAGGCTGAATTTGCATCGGTGGCCAGGAAAGCGCGCCTCACGGGCTCCGCAATTGGTTTCACTGCGCCAACAGATGCTGACACACCCGTGTACATCAACGACCACTTGACCCCGGAAAATAAACGTCTCTTCGCTCAGGCCTTAGATTTGAAAAAAGAAAAACAATGGAAGTTTCTCTGGGTCGACAACTGCCGCATTAAAGCCCGCAAAACAACTGACAGCACTGTTTATCGGATCTCGAGAGCCGCTGATCTGGCCTTTATCAACTAGTGAACGCTCGGAATAACCATTCCTGTCATGAGTTACTCTGTTGATCAGTTTAAAAAATTAATAAGGAAACAGCCGCCGTGCCACACTTCCATAATTCATTTCAACATTCGAAGCTTATCCAAACATTACGATGACATAACCTATTTCCAAACCCTCTTGAGCCACAATTTTTCTATTATCTGTCTTTCTGAAACTTGGTTGTCGTCATGCGATGAGGCTGCAGGCTGTTTTCCTTGCCAAGCTATAACTGTGAATTTGACCACAGACAGAATGATCGCCACGGTGGTTCAGCCATGTTTATCTCCCAGACAATTCCCTACAAACGCCGCGTCGATCTTTCTTTCCGAACAGATAAAGTAGAGTCCGTATGGCTAGAATTTGACCGTACCTTGTTTTCCGCTCATAAGAAACACTGTAGTGGCCTCAATTTACCGATCGCCATCCTCATCTTATCAGGACTTCTGTGCCGAACTCGACAACATACTGCATCGTCTTAACCGTGAAAACAAAAATGTTATTATCGTTGGTGATATAAACATCGATATCAGCGACATAAATGATGCCTCGTGCTCAGATTATGTGAACTGCTTTCAAGGTCATGGTCTGGATTCTTTGATTACCTCGCCTACAAGATGCATGCCACTTGGCCCGTGTACCCTGATCGATCACGTCCTATCAAACCTCATCTCATCTCAGATTGCTGGTGTTGTCAATTTCAATATTACGGATCACTACCCCGTCTTTTACTTATCGAAAATCAGAACCCTACAAAACGTAATATTCTGCATAAAGCTTAATTTAACTCGGCTCAGTTTATTCAAACCATTTCTAATACGAATTGGGAGGATATAATTCAGGAAAAAATGCTGAAAAGGCATATGACATGTTTTCTGATAAACTAAAAACAGCTATTACCTCATGCACATCACGATCAGAGACCTACAAGCGTTCTAACACACCAAGAAATTCCTGGGTTACACGTGGCTTATTGCAGTCCATGCGCAAACGAGATAACCTGCAGAAAAAAGTGAAATCACGTCCCTTTAACGTAGCTCTCCAAGCCCGCCTAAAGAAATACTCTCGCACACTCACCAAATTGTTAAAAGAAGCCAAACAAACCTACTACCAAAATGAAATCATAAAAAACGGTAAAAATAATTACAAGAATTGGAAACTAATTAAGGAATTTCTAAACTTGGCTAACCCAGAACCTGGAATCAATGAAATTACTGATGGTACTCGGTGCTGGACTAATCCCTACGATATAGCAAATGCGTTCAATGCTTTTTTCTCAACGGGTATTCCGATTCAGGACTCTGATGCAGTTCACCTTCCCCGCTGCCCCCATAGTTTCTTCTTACGCCCCACATCGCCGGATGAAGTTTACGTCGTACTGAGTAGCTTGAAAAACACCGGAGCTGGGCTAGACGCAATCATGCCATCCAAAATTAAACTTGTATCCCGTGAGCTAAGTGGTGTACTTGATAACATTGTGAACAAAATATTTAAGAGTGGTATTTTTCCCAGCCAGCTGAAACAGGGCAAAATTGTTCCTCTGTTTAAAAAGGGAGAGCGTGTTATGTTGTCCATTATCGTCCAATCACTATCTTGCCGTTTTTTAGCAAACTCCTAGAAAAACTCATTGTTAACCGCCTGATCAGCTACCTTAACAAGTTTGACTTGCTCACATCTAAACAATTCGGTTTTCGTGCTAACTACTCTACGGAATTAGCTCTGATAACATTTACTGACGCGATGAAAACATTTATTGACAAGGGATTCTGGGCCGGGGCCTTGTTCATTGAGGAATTTCATTCTGGAACACACTACCGGTTGAAATTAAATTGTCTCGTTCCCTAAGTTCTTTTCACTGTAGATTAAAAAGCTTTTTCTTTCAGAGCTATTCGGATCTCGGCACTTAACGCATCAGTGTGTTGTAACCGCCTGAACAACTCGCACAACCAATCCTGTACCATGCCTTTTTTTTTCTGTGCTATGTTTTCGCTTTCTATTGTATAATTTGATTGCACTACCGCAATCGCATGCTGCTTCACCTTGGGAATTTCGCACCATATAACGTTGTTACAGGAGGTCCCCCGACAGTGTTTCACTCTGGGACCTCCTTCTGTATACCATTATTGTATTTCAATGTAACAACTATATTTTTTCAAAAATTCAAACCTTCAAACCTTCACTTATAACATTCAAACTTCATTATTATACTTGCAAAAGCTCGACCATCAAACTCTATTAACACGTCGAACGTACTTCTGTTTCTTTAAGTGCAAGGTCATGTTATTTTTCTAACGGTGGTGTTTTTTAACCTATAAAGGTTTGTGTTTAAAACACACATTGTGAAAACGCCATATTATTGCGTCACCCCGTAGTTTGTTCACTCATGTTGACGGCCCAGTGTCCGCACTAATTGGCTATCCGTGGGCGGGGTCACTGGCTTTCAATGTATTCTCTACTTCATACAAAATATACGCGGTAGCTTTTTGCGGCTCTATAATAGTTACCTGGCAACTCTCTTTTAAAGCGTGGTAACGTGTGTATTTCCTTCCCTCTCGTTAGATCTTAAGGACATCAAAAACTACGTACCCATCAGCTTTTCTAAATTGTTTACAAGCTGTTTACCAAAGTACAGTTAGCCGCATAGGTCACAGCCTAGATTTCCATCAACCCGAGAGCTGGCCAGGTACAGGAAAGGGTACGAATCATAGATGACATCCACGTCGCAAACCAAGTGATTTAAAAGCCCGCAGAGTACACTAAACCCCTTTACATCGCTTGTATAGATTCCCAGAAAGCGTTCGATTTCGTACTCACCTCGGCTCTTTTATAAACACTAAAAGACCAGAGAATAGACGAAACCTACTTCAGACTTCCAGAAGAAATATATAAGGAATGCTCGGGTAGGATAACCCTCCACAATCAAAGCAATAAATTCCCGATCTGAAATGGAGTTAGACATGGAGACACCATCTGTCCGAAACTATTCCAGCATGTCTCGATGGATATTTGAAAAGGGTGACTAGGAAAACATAGGATTAAGGATAAACGGAGAATACTTGAGCCATTTGATGCTGCTTGCGGACGAGATAGTCTGGCTGAGAGCCACTGCAGAAAACATTCAAACAATGCTTAGCAGAGCTGACCTCTCCTGCCCACTATAAAGAGTCTCTGTCTCTTCTCTCTCTCTCTCTCTCTCTCTTCATGAAGTACGATCAGAAAGCACGGCCGTGGAGATAAAAATAAATATGAATAATGTAAAGTAATCAGGAATACGCATAGCAAGAACTTCTGCTTCAGATTAGGAAACGAAACGCTAGAAGTAAAAGAATATGACTACCTCGGACAAATGGTAGGTGCTCACCCAACCAGGAGAGAGAAATTCGGCGCAGAATAGGTATGGTTTGGGGGCACTCGGCAAGCACTCCCGAATAATGAAAGGTAAGCTACCTCTCTCACTCAAAAAAAATCCTACAGCGATTGTATACTGCCCGTGATGACATACGGAGCTGAAACGTGGCGCCCTTGTAAGCACCTAGAAAGAAAACCTAGGTCGGTTGAACGGGCCATGGGACTAATTAAGTCCGAATAAGACTCACGAACAAGAAACGAGCTATCTGTATCAGCGAACAAGTTTCAGTTGACGATAGCATAGTTCAAATAAAAAAACTGTGGTTGATTGTTCTGTCATAGGAATCAGTAAAACACGAAGTGAAATGTGCATCGAAATTTGCAGCTGAGCATGATTGGCGGGTCAGCGGCTGTCTTTTAGGTGTGCTCGGTGAGCGACGTCATGCTGGCGGGTCGCTTCCGCAAAGCTGTACTGGTGTCATTTCCGTGACGGTATGACGTCAGTTAATCTTGGTGTATGCCGGCATAAAAAAACTGTGGTGTTAAAATATAAAATCCGAAAAACACGACGATAAGTAAAACGTGCTCTATAGTACTAAAAGTTGCTTCCCCGCGAGAAGAGCCTGTGTGCCGGGGTGCACCCTTTAGGGTGCATGCTTCGTTGTACTGGCGTCACTTTCGTGATGGAAATGACATCACCGAAATCTTTCTGTATCCGGGAATAAAAAACTGTCGTGTTAAAGCATAAACCCAAAAAACGAACAGCCCTAAGTATAACATACTGTTTAGTACAAAAGGTCGCTTCCCCGCAAAAAGACCCTGTGGGCAGGGTGCACCTTTTACATGCCGCTTGTTTCGTTGTACTGGCGTCACTTCCGTGACGGGTATCACTTGAGTGAAATATTTGTGTATCCAGAAAAAGAACACTTTCATGTTAAAAACAAATGAACTTGGGCTGACCATGTAGTGAGAAGAACGGACAATGGGTGGACAATTAGGGTAACAGGGTAGATACCAAGAGAGGGGGTATAGACATAAAAGACCAATAACACCATGCAGGGATGAAATACGGAACTTCTGGGGTAAACTGCGTATAGGAGCAGCATAGGTAAGAACGGGTTAGAGGGCAGTACGAAAGGCATTCGTCCTGCATTGGACCCGACCAGGCCTGTTGATGATGATGATGATGTGTAAATATAGGGGTACATATATATGCTAAACTATATAAACCACTACGTGCCAAAGTCACGCTGCCGACCTTTCTTGTTAAAAGAAATGGACGTGGTGACTATGTAGTGAGACGAACGGACACCAGGTGGACAATTAGGGTAACAGCGTAGATACCAAGAGATGGGCATAGAAGTAAAAGGCCAATAACACCATGCAGGCATGAAATACGGAACTTCGGTGGTAAACTGTGTACCGGAGCAGCACAGGTCAGGAGGGATGGAGGGCAATGCGAAAGGCATTCCTCCTGCAGTGGACCCGAGCACGCCTGTGATGATGATGATGATGTGTAAATATAGTGGTACATATATATGCTAACTGTGCCAAAGTCATGCTGCCGAGCAAAGCACCACACGCTGCTCTAATAACACAAGACACAAAACATGAGTTGTCATCAGAATCTGTTGAAAGTATCCTAAATTGAATTTCATTGTCAGAGGCCTCTCTCTAACGGGTAAACGTCTCGTTAAATTGTATGTACTATTGTTTTCCAGCGACAGTGCTCCACGCCCTTGCATGTTTATATCAAATGCGGAAGCTTAGTATAGCAAGGGTGTAAGAGAAAAAAACTTAAGTAGCTTAACGTACACGCCATAAAACAAACGTTGCCAACTTTTACTTTAACGCTTCTGAGCAGAAGCAATTTTGGAGTAGAGGCTGGTGTACCACGAACTTGCAAATGTTGCTAATATTTGGAGTGCACCCGGCTCTTAAAGTACTGCTGGAAGCGTGGCTGGAACTCGCATTTTGTAGGCTTATTAGAAATGACACCAATTGTTATGAAGAAGTCAGTGAAGAAATTGCGAGTTTCAACGGTTTCAATCTTTCGTGGTCCTGCCAAACGAAACTTTTTAAACAAATGATTTCTCTAGTCATCTGCTGCGTTAAATAGCGCCAGAAGTAGGCTTTTAATTAAAAAAAAATATTCAAAAACTAACTGCGCAGTATACCGTCCGGACTGCACCCTATTATGCGGAATTTTTTTACTTGATACGTTAAGAAATCGTGCTTAGGGAACTGTCAGAGAACCATGCTTACCCTACGCAAGCACGTTTTTTCGCGGATATGTCGAACCAACTTATTCCTGTAGATTCTAGCGCGTCCATTGGACTCGTGCATGACAGTGCGCAAGAGACAACACCAATTATGCAAACGACGTCCCTAGGTCAGCGTTTTGTACTGTATTCAATTCGCCATAAAATAGCAGCATACAAAGTGTTTAAAGTTCCAGAATCATACGAATAAAAACTTTGACAGTTGATTGTTGTTGATATCTGGACAACATGCATATTGTCAACAGATGTCCGGCATGAGTTTGTCATTGCATTGTTTTACGACAGTTGGCTTACCGAAGTTTGAGTCATCATGCATTTGTCTGCATCGTTTTTCTCTTGTACGACTCGTCAGCATTCGTAGATGCCAAATTTATACTTGCGAGCTCTGTTTCCTACACAATGTGTGTTACGATACGACAATATGACGGGGTGCATTGAAAGGCACCATGTCTAGTTGCGTTTTTCGATTTTAGCTACGGGTGGTTTCGTCCAATGTTTCGTGGAGTTTTTATACACAAGATTGCACCAAATAGATCTAATTGTTTTTTGAGCAAGGCGTTAGTTCTTTCGCCTTTCATTAAACTATTGTAAGTTGAATGCACTAAAAACTTAAGGAAGGCGCAGTGTAAAAACAAAGCATTTGATCTTTTGTTTTATGCAATAACAGCTGAAGCACAGAAGTTGACTATCAAATTCAAGCTATTGTTTTTGTTTGTAAACTGTTTTTGATGTTTCTAAACAACAGTAGGTCAAGAGAAATAACTTGGTACAGATTTATGTTAAACCACTAGTTTCCAGTTGGATACATATTGCACCAAACCAAACCTATGGTTCATTGTTGTAGTTTTATTTAATAGCCCCCCCCCCCAGGAGACCTTCTCCTTTGATTAACCTTGTTTATCATTACTGTAAGTTGAAAAATCTGTCGACAGCATTGCTTGCCTGTGACACAACAGCTGAAATCCATTTTACTCGTTTTTCAAGTTTGAAACTGGACTATGATGCCGTAGAAGAGCATAACTGAATAAGGGCAGAGTCCACAATCTGTGCAGGGTAAAAGCTTAGAGTGGGTAAATAGGCAGGACACGTTGGTTTACGCTCTTTAAAAAAATGTTTGAAGCTTTAAAACGACCCCCCCAACAATTGCCCATGCGACATCACTTGAATCCACACTCGTGGCTCCACCAGTAAGTGAGGAAGGTGGCTGTGCCGCTAAGTTTGTGGATTTATAACCTTTACATATTTGTGAATTGGTACCTCAAGCTCGAGACCGTTTGCATCACACCTTTTTGTGGCATTTGAATTTGCATAGACCCAACTACTAATTTGCATTCACAAAATTCGCGAACAGAAGGAAATAATAATAAGGGAAAGGGAAGAAGTGGCGGTCTCAAACCAAATAAAGTGTGAGGAAAATTCACTGACACGTACAATCAAGACAAAAGCAAACTCACCTGGCCATTGGTTACTTGTACTACGATTCTTTGAGTTTTCTCCAGTAGGCGAAAATTCAAACAGTCGAAATAAAAACGTGAAGCCGTAACTATGACGTCGCAACCAAATTTTCCCTGCGCAGGCATTTTCCCCAGTGTCGTAAAATGACACTCAAGCAGGGGCCGTAATTATGTTATAGCGCATAACGATCTGAAAAACGTGAAATAGCCCGCTAAAGCATATATTGGTGTTCCCGGAATCACAATTGCCATGGCGCTGCGAAAGAGCATTTCCGGAATGGAGAGAAATTACCATACAGTCGGAAACGCCCGCGTATACTCGATCAGAATTGCATTGCTTTGAGAGATGAGCAAATCTAAGCCTGGAAAGCGCTTTTCCCCCAAAATTCCAGTGCTTTTCTCCCAACATTCCTGAAGCACGATTTTTAAGTGCACTTAACTCTCTCTTTTTGTCAACTGTAAGCTTACTTGCCGAAAACTGCGGAAAAAAAATGACACCACCTTCCCGCGAGGGAACCTGAGTTGATGCGAAGCATCTCGGAGGTTCCGAAATGTACACGAGATTGGGTATCCAAAAAAATTGGCCGCGTATCTGCTCCTTTTGTTGCAAATGCGTCAAAAGACGATAGTCTTTATCGACTTTTGCCAAGTAAATGCCTCCCTTCGCTTTCCCGCTCACCTCTCATGTTGTTCCTCTTGCGTCACACTACCTCCAAGGTAAAGACGCCCAAAGGATGCTTAAATCATTTTAAATTTCCCGCGTTCCACTGCTCCAAACGGGTGTCTCGATGCCAACGCTGCCGTACGGCGGCAGACGCGCGTGAATCGAGGCGCCCTGCTTCAACGTTTATAGAGCCGCGTTTCGCTAGTCCACGCGTACGTTCCAAGCAGAAAGTGGAATTATCTAGCAGAACCTTTAGCACTTGATTTTTCAAATGCCGCCGAAGCTATATGGCGCGGGCGACAAGCAGGCGACGGCGGAGTGATATTTTTTAAATGCAGAGCATTTCAGTAATCACGATGTCACCCGCGTTGACGTGCGTAGTCGTAGTCCACATCGCTCCCCGTCGGTCTGTCATTGGATTGGATTCGATTGGATTGCTTGGCTTGGCTTGGCTTGGTTGGTTTTGGATTTGGATTGGATTGGATTAAATTGGATTGTGTTGCGTCATTAGCCGCGCCACGTTGCGTCATAGCGCGCGCAGGGGGTTCACGGCACGTTTCAGGTTTCACCATCTTCCTACCTCTCGCGTGCTGTTTTAAATGCAGAGCATTTCAGTAACTCACGATGTCACCCGCGTTGACGTCCGTAGTCATAGTCCGCACCCCTCCCCTACACGATATAAAAAAAACTCCCACACCTCCCCGAAGGGGATCGTGCGGAAATGCGAATGCATGGGGTGCACCGATGAGTGCGCTGCGGCAAGCAGTCACGGAGAGACGCGCGCTCCACTGCATTTATATATATTTTCCTAGCGCAGCGAGCGGAGAGAGTGTACGCGGAGAGGAGAGCGAGACCCGCGTCAAACGCGCCCGCCCCCCGCGCGCGAGCTCTCTCCGCGAGCTCGCGATGCGAGCGCCCTCGAACGCCGAGAGCGCTCCTCCTCCCCCCTTGCCCTCCGCTACTCCGCCCAAGCTACTACGTGCTCCGGTTGCTAGGAACGCCACAGCTGTTGCTAGGCGCACGCCGGCCAACGAACAACACCCTCCCGACTAAGAAATGCATTCGCATTTAAAAAAATACTTCGGTGCCTGGTTTCGATCCCTCGACCCTGCGAGCGGAACGCAATGTACATGGTGCTTACCCACTGCGCCACAAAGCCGACACAGAATGGAGAGCTACGAACGTGCCTTATATCGTTGACTCATTCAAATTTCTGCTGACGAGCGCATCTCTCGTCAGCAGTTGCCACAAGTGCAACAACATTAACGTAACGCAAACTACTTAACGTTAGTGCGCCCCCGGAAATGCTCTGCATTTGATCGTGCCCCTCGCGAGGGGGATTTTTCGTAAGTGACAATGGTAACCTCGTGTCGATTACTTCAGAGTGGTTACCGAAGGCTCTCCAGCTCATAGTACGTCTACGCATGATTTTTTTTAAAATAAGAATTTTTAGATCTACCAGCCCATACGAATCCACCCAAACGAATGCTGGCAAACATGACAGTGAGACGCACGGCAACACAATTTAACTGCACGTGAGATGAAAAAGGTATTTAAGAACTTGTCCCCGCCTAAAATAACAATGATGTGCAACTTTTCCTATTTTTCTTCAGTTGATGAAGTATTTAATTCGCCAAATCAGACATGTACGTTTTGTATAAAGGATTGCTGCAAATATCTCTTCTGTATTTGCTAACAAATGTTTCTCATACAAATGCAGAAAACCAAATGTAAGGATTTCGCGCTGCGACGCTGGTAAAAGGGCAAATGTTTTTTTACAAATGACACGGCTGACGACCCGAAAAGCCAAATAAGTAATGTCCACGACTAGCAAACTGTTTTTTCAAGCGACTTCAAATTTTATGAGCACATTGTTATTTCGGTGTTGTTTTGGGTTTAATATTGCTGAAATGTTTAAAATTGCACCATATACAGGGGGAAAAGCGGGCAAATAGTTTTCAGATAATAATTTTTTATCGCTCGCCATTTGAGATATTGAACTGGTTTGGGTCGAGATGGGTAACTTACTCCGTATCTCTAAACTGTCCTCAGCATTTTTCGACACCCACCTAATGGAGCCAAGCAGGATTTCGGGAAATTGTGTTTAGCCAAACGTGTCACATCGCAAGTGAAGCTGCGCTCACCTTCAAAAAGCGCGGGACTAAATTAAAATCCTTGCTTCGTCGTTGAGAAGGCTGTGTCGTTATCGGAAAATAAAAATAACGATTGTTTTTAATGGGAGGTATAAAATCACATGAAGAAACAGTGCAGACACGAAGTTGAGTAGAAATGCACGAGCTAGCCTATGATATGTTTGGTACGTACAAAGTAATGCGACATTGTTTTTCACGGTATTTTTGTCAGAAGAATTTCCGGAAACATACTTTCGCGCGGACTTACCTTTCGTTTGTGGGGGTCGTTGACATGGCCCCAGTTGAGCTCCTGCGTGGCGGACGCTTGCTCAACGCCCTTTAGGGCCACTTACTTTGGTGAACTCACCACCATCTCGCGTCGGACATCAATGCTGGTTCGATGTCTCCAATGGGTCTTCATTTCTGAGGGGGCGAATAGCCTCGAGCTGATGCGCCGACGAAGCCAGCGGGTCACGTGTGGTAGCACTACGACTGGCGAGGCTTAGCTCACCCGTCGGTGCGCACAGTCTTCTTATGGCAATAAAATGCCATTGTGATGGCCTAAAAGGTTAACTGATAAT